>JAOUZG010035355.1:2192740-2206096 GCA_026289955.1 Argiope argentata
ATCACTATATTATTTTCTTGATATTGATATAGTATAATGAAAATATATATTAATATAAGTCTACATTACAAATAATCATAAAAATATTTTATAATTTAAATTCTCTATTATATAAATTTAATTTTTATTTTAGATTTTGGAATATTTTATTTCATGTGATACCGTCAGTTTTTATTAAATACCCTCCAGTATCGATGAAAGCAAATTAAATACACTTATTATAATTTCTAAAGAAAATGTAATTTACGAAGAGGTATTTCAATAATTTTGATAAGAACGAAAGTGAGTGAAAACAAATCTACGAGAACTGAGCAATTTTAATGAAACAATTGTCGAAATATATTTTCAACTATGTCATTTCCAAGTATTGATAATTATTCTCCGTTTCATGAGAGGAAATTTGAGATCTCAAGTAAGAAGAAAGTCAGACGTCGTCGTAAGGTTAGGTCTGAGCTGCATAATGTACCTGACGTGGAAAACAAAGAATTGCCTCGCAAAGTATTGGTAGAAATAGAGGTATTCATGCCGACAGTAGATGTTAAAAACAATACTTTGATTCCTCCAAAGTTCGATCGACCAATTTTTAAATATCGTGAAATAGGCAATGAAGAGCAGCCATTGAAAATATCAGAAGTGACTGATGAAAGTATCAAGTTTAATAAAATTAAGGAAGCAGCTAACGAGGACGAACAACCAATAAAAACACCAGGTACTGTTAATGAAAGCTCAGATACTGATGCAATAAAGAAAAGAAATGATATTGACATTGTTATCAAGGACGGACAATCAACAGGAACATCAGACACTGCTAATGATAGTTCAGATATTGATGTAATCAAGAAAAGAAGTGAATTTGGTACATTTATCAATGAAGAACAATCATCGCAAACATCAGACATTGCTAATGAAAGTTCGGACATTGATGTAATAAAGAAAATAAGTGAGCTTGGTACACTTATCAAGGAAGAACAATCATTGCAAACATCAAACATTGCTAATGAAAGTTCAGACATTGATGTAATCAAAAAAAGAAGTGAACTTGGTACACTTATCAATGAAGAATCATCCTCTCAAACATCAGACCTTCCAAATGATAGTTCAGAAATTGATGTAATCAAGAAAAGAAGTGAGCTTGGTACACTTATCAATGAACAACAATCATCGCAAACATCAGACATTGCTAATGAAAGTTCAGACATTGATGTAATCAAGAAAAGAAATGAGCTTGGCACACTTATCAATGAAGAAAAATCATCTCAAAAGTCAGACATTGCTAATGAAAGTTCAGGCATTGATGTAATCAAGAAAATAAGTGAGCTTGGCACACTTATCAATGAAGAACAATCATCGCAAAAGTCAGACATTGATGTAATCAAGAAAAGAAGTGAGCTTGGCACACTTATCAATGAAGAACAATCATCGCAAACATCAGACATCGCTAATGAAAGTTCAAACATTTATGCATTCAAGAAAAGAAGTAATCTTGACATAGTTAGCAAGGACGAAAAATCATTAAAAACATCAGACATTGTTAAAAAAAATTCGAATGTCAATGCAGTAAAGAAAAGAAGGAAGCATGCCACAATTATCAAAAGCGAACAACCAGTAAAAGCATCATATATTGCTAACAAAAGTTCAAACATTGATGTAATCAAGCAAAGAAATAATTGTTCTACAACCATCAAGGGCAAACAATCCTTACAAACATCAGACTCTGCTAATGAAAGTTCCAGAATCGATGTAATCAAGAAAAGAAATAATTGTTCCAAAGTCATCAAGGGCAAACAATCATTACAAACATCAAACTCTGCTAATGAAAGTTCAAACATTGATGTAATCAAGAAAAGAAGGAAATGTGCCGCAGTTATCAAAGACAAACAATCTTTAAAAGCGTCTGATATTGTTGACGAAAGTTTAAAAATTAATGTAATCAAGAAAAGCAGTAAGTGTGCCACAGCTATCAAGGTGGTCTCCCAAAGTATTTCTAAGATGAGCCAAGCATTCAGAACACCTAAAAATAAAAATTCTACAAGTAAAAATTCTGCCATACTGCCAGGAGCTTCTTCTAAAAAGAAACAATCTATTACAACATTATCCATAGAAACAAACAAAACCAGCTCGCTGGCATCTGCAAAATCTATTAAAAATAACTTTTTCTCTTTAAAATTTCCTTTGAATGAGAACAAACCAAAATCGAAACGGAAAGCAAAAGATATTACATTAAAGAATGATTCAGATAAATCAAAACTTTGTTTTGAAAATTCTATTAATACAGAGCCCAGCTTGAAGAGTTGTGTAAGTGTTATACCAATCAAAACTAATAAAATTCCACCTGCATCACCAAGTTGTAGTGATTCTACTGATTTTTCATTACATTGCAACGTCTCTCAACCGTCTGAAATATGTTTGATTTCAAATAATGTAGATAGTTCTGGAAAGTTTCCTAAATATAGAAATGAAATTTACTGTCATGAAGGAGTTCATAAGCAGGAAATACAGAAGTTAAATGTCACTGATCCTACAAAATTTAAACATAAAAAAGAAGCAATTGAAATTAAAAATCAAAAAATGATGCCTAAGTTTCATCCTTCTGGATTTAGTAAAATCATGGGAAGGGAGAAGAATGTTCCTTTGCATCATATCAACGCTGAAACCAGGCCGGAACTTTCTAAATCTTGCAATCGGAATTGCGAAGAAAATATTTCCAAAAGAAATTTACCCACAAAAAATAACCCAAACGTTCACAACAATGAAATGCCAAAGTTAAAAGACAAGAGATATACGGGCCACTTCTCTGGATCTACGATTACCCACACTGAAGCAAATCGACATGAAAAGTATTTTATTTTTCCATTAATTAAAAAGAATATCTATTTGAAGCGTTATTTTGATTAATCTGATTCTATTTTAATATATATTTTTATCAAATGCACAGAAAAACATAGTTTAACAATAACCATGATGTTTGAGTTAATGCTACTACGCTCATGTTCATAAATTAAGGATAATTCAGAGTCACGCGATCAGACTCTTAAATGCATATATCACCCGTAAAAGGACTAAAAATATCTTCAGAAACCATACACAAATTGAAGGAAACCCTCAGATGAGACTGAAATAGCATCACAATCACGAGAGTGTAAAAGAGTCATGTTTAGGAATTCAGGCAAAAAAGTAAAACTGTTCGCAAGCGCTTTATAAGCCTTTCAGTGCAATTATCGCTTAATTATGATAAAAAAGATGCATTTAGAGGATTTCTTACGTGTTAGAATTATTGGCTCCTTGGAATTAGGGCGTACCCAGCTGAAATTATCCGAAGAATTTGAAATCGTCCAGATTATCAGCCTTTGGTAACGATTCCAAGATTATGGTAATGTGAATAGGAATTACAGCACAGGTCCCCCTACGGCTAAAGAGGACCGGTATTTGGCTGCCCCCCCAACAAAATTGTATCGTCAGCTCTCTTCGGCCCCTAGTACGACAGTTTCAAGGCACATTGTGTACATAGGCTTAGGGCAGATTAGTATATATTCACGTAGGCCTGTCAGATGTGTTCCACTTACTGCAGCTCACTGTCACCTGCGGTTTTCTGGAGTAGAGAGCATGCATTATGGACACCACAATAAGGGACTTGCATGTTTTCCGTCGAGTCAAGATTCTGTTTGCAGTCTGTTTCGTCAGAATTTTAGGCGGAGAGTGCTAGATACCCTTTAACATCAAGAGAAACCTTATTGAACGACACCGTTACGGTGGTTCGAGATTGCTCATTTAGGTCGGAATTATTTTAGGTTTCAGTACTGACCTGCATGTTCGAATTGAAACCATGACAGGCCAAATCTATGAGGACGTCGTTCAGGAACAATTTGCTATTTTGTTTCGGGTTACTATGGATTTGTCTTTATAGATGACAACATCCGTCCTCACCATGCAAACATCATAAATGGTTGCCTTTAATTGGAGGATATCACCAGTATGGACTGGCCAGCATTCTCACTGGACTTGAAATCAGTAGAGCATGTGTGGATCTTTCTTGTCCTACCAGTTGAAACTCGCCAACTACCTCCTACATGTCTGTCATGGGCATTACTTGATGATTGGTGTAATATTCACCAAGATCAGATCGCTATTTTGATACTCAGCGTGCGTAGGCGTTGTATGGACTGTATTGCATCGTCTGGGAGACCTACTATTTATTAATCCTCATAAAAACCACGTAATATTGGGTTTTTTAATGAGGTTTCTTTTCGTGATTTGCTCCAGGGAGCAAAAAATCGCAATTTTTGCTAATGATATCAAACATATAGCATATTTTTGCTGTTACCTTTTGTTTAATAAGTATTCTTTACAAATAAGTCAGATTTGTTTTCTTTCTGACTCTTTACTTTCTTGAACTTACATTTTTCTTAATTTATGGAGATGAGTGTAAGTAAATGAGAGGAATCCCAAACTGTTTGTGTAAATGCTCAATCAGGATATGAAAATATCTGCGAAATCTTTTTTATATGAATTTCAACTAAAATAATTACTGAATGAAGAGAACATTCTTAGAATCGGATATACGTGTTATCCATGATAACGGAAAAACTTCATTGAAAAATGTAATCTTCATCAATGTTTGTATAGAGCTGAATTGAATGCGCAACTATCATTTGTTTTGGGAACATGTGGACTCAGTTTCACACCTTCCACGGTCTACCCAATCACTCGACTTTAAGATTACAGACCCCCTGTGATATGTTTTGAAAGAAAAAGTGGGATCTCCTTATTCTCCACCTGTCCCTCTATGGCAGTTAGAACAGTTTCTGCACTAAAAATGGTAAAACACCCCACATACACTCACTTAGAACTTGTGCATGCTCATTTCAAGCACGATTCAATGGGTTTTGACTGCCAAAAGTTCTCTCACACCATATCAGGTGGAAGAGTTCTTTTTACGTGGGTTTTCAATGATTACAGAGAGCCCCTGTGCTCTTCTTACATTTGGTTATTTTTTAAATATGCTATAACAAAATGATTGCAAAGGCCCACTCAGCGAAGATACGGCTGCCATCCCGAATTGTCCCGGATATTTTTTAAATCAAATTCCTCCTTTTCATTCAGTGTGATTAATTGATCACTGGTATTTGCTTCATTCTTCATACAGGTGCGTTAAAGGGACAGCGGGTTTTCTGATAATACTCGCAAGATTCCCGTACATATAATTGTTTAATAGATATAAACTAAGCAGAAAACTCTTTTGTATATGGATCCATCATGAACTTGGACTGTTATTCCATGATATCACAATATTGTACATTTTCATACAATGCTATTTAGTATTTTACAATATTACACTATATTTCGAATATTTTTTAAATCATGAAATATTGTAAAATGTGTATGTGATACTAGGATTGATGTTTTCGAGAGAGGGGTATATTTTTAATCTTTGAAAGATATACTCGGACGTTCCAGTGCTTTGAGGTACCTACTTTAAAGTGATCTTAGGAACTAGAGGGTTAAATAAGGCATAATTTTACGGTTCTTTACCCACTTGAGTGCTTTAAAACTATGAGTTCTGATTTTACATAATACAAAACAAAGCTCGGACAAAGTGGTAGCTTGTCTGAGCTTCAATCCAGGCTTGAGAATGATTTGTTCTTCGTCCGCTCTATTTCTGAGATGTGTGAATTTGCCCCCCTTCCCTGTAAAAAAGGGCCTTACTAAACGAATGTGATGAGTGAGTAGCTAAGACGTACTCTTGGTCTTAGTTGGGGATACTTAAAACACAAGACGCAACCTCGTCTTAAAATCGTTGAACGCGCCAAAGAGCTTGTCCATGGCAAGTCCTACTAGGAACAAATAAAACAAAGTCTGTAGCAAAATTAAAAAAATAAAAAGACTCTAATTTAAATATAATAATATTCATTAAATTCCAGGAGCGGATTCTCAACAAGGCAAACTAGGCAGCTACCGATGGACGCTAGTTTGAGAAGGGGTCGAAAGCAGATCGATTGATAAATTTTATTTTCGAAGTAACGAAATAAATAAGATTGTGAAAAATATAGATTCATTGAATGATAAAAATTAAGACTTATGTCAACTGATTGAAAATATTGTCAACTGAATGAAGATAAATGTAGTTTCATTCGTAAAATACCAAGATTGATCTGAAAGATAAATTCTGCCAAAAGATATGTGGGTTAGTAATTGTTGTAGTCGTGTTCTGCTTTGCAGCGAAAAGAGGGCTACAGTAGTTTCTGAGGGTATGGACTCGGGAACATCCTAGGGCAGAAGTCTGACTTCCAGCTTACATACGTTACAACCCCTTTTTATGAGGTGGGCTTTATTCATGCATTTCATTCATTCATCCGTAGAGGATGGTTAAGATCTGGGACAAAGAACGATCATCTCTGACTCAGTATCACCAGGGATATTACTCTCGACATAGAGTCACAGCACATGGAGCGTTAAACTGCGACAGATTAAACGAGCGTCAGCTCACACACGCGGAGAATCTTCGGCCGGAGAGGTTCGAACTCCCAACATAAGGAATACAAGTCCACCGCTCAACCAACCAGGCTATTTTGGCCTCATATGGATGAGTTTTAAATGATTTGATATGTTTTGATTCAGTTGGAGTTTAGTGGCGTTAAAACCATTCATGATTATGGTGCGCCAAACGTATAATATGAATTAAAACTTTGTTTTATAAACTCTTAGATAAAATATTAATATTTGTCATGACTTGTCAATGCTTACGGTATGTGGTAAAATGAAGTAAGAAAACTTTAAAATTGACCTATTTTTTATTTGATCAAATGATAAAAGCCAGCTAATTTTTAGAAAGTCAAAAAATATGGGTGATTAATTTTGTGAAGAATGTCTTTTACACTGATAGAGGTACATTGAGTGGAGGTTTCTCTCAATAATAAATGTCTGCGCGTAAGTCAAGTGTGATCTATTCATAATCGGGTAAGTGTTGTATCAGGGTTTCTATTAGATAAGCTGGGCCAATGATATATTAATATTGAAGTCTGACCCATTCACTTTACATACTTATATATCACATAGCGTTTACTTTATAGTCAGTTTTGTTGCTGCTGATAATCAGGATGGGCTGATAATGGTCAACATGCAGTACTTTCAGAGAATGTTAATCGAATTTATTTATAGAATTATGTTATTTTGTTTTAATCACAATTAACATTTTGTCTCCTAAGAACAGTCAAAACCGTGGCCGCAATTACATACGGATATCTGTTTATATACGGAGCAGTGAAATAAATTCATCACTGTCAAGTTTTTATGAATGACATTTCCATCTTCGACAACTTGGGGAAAATTCCAGCACCTTTCATTTACTTTAGAGACCACTTGACCGATACAGAACCATCAAGGCTGAGTTATACCGATGAGTGGTGAAAGGGCTATATATGCATATTACGTTTTCATTTAAATAAATCTATTTAATATAGCATTTCAAATATTGAATAGTATAATTTTTAACGTTTATGTTCTTTTAATTGACTTTTAAAAACTTGAAGTAGAAGTAGAAAATAAAAGATCTACATTGTTTGCTTCATAGGACAAGACGCCAAATGCAGACAGGATCTAACCCATCGGCTACTGCGGCCGGTCACCGACGATTGATTCAGTTGATGAAATCTGATGAAAAACATTCAAAGGCAATGGAACCTTGCAACTTATCGAAAAAATTATAATAAAATATTTATTCAATTTTTGAACTACCTTATTGTCTATGTTGCTAAAATCAGATTTCTTTTCCCTTTCTTAAGAACTATTCATCAATGTTATAACACGTCTGAATATGATGTATAAATATTTTACAACATAGATCCAATTTACAAAATTACATCAATCATTGTATTGATGTGACAATGATTAAACAAAGAATATTAGTATTTACTTATTAGACGATGTGCCAACGGTCGCCAACCACCTCGGTTCAATTTACTTAAGTAGACCGAACTCTTTCATACATTACAACACTATTGTTTGTCCATTTTCACTTACAAACTCATCTCATATCCATTCAAACAAGTTTGGAAATACGTCACTGTATCTTTTTCGTTTACAGGCAAACAGCAAATTTTAATCATTTTAACTAGTCAAATAATCAGAACAGAAAAAGTGCTTAATGGTCTTCTGCGAAGCCAGTAAAATGGCAGACGACAGTTAAGGTTTGCACAATTTTTAAAATAATGACGGTTGTTTGCCATTATTGGCGGTTTAGCAGCTCATTGGTGATACTTCATATCAAGTTTGGCGATAAAGATCGACGACTGAATACGTAAATATCAGAACATTCTTACCAACAAACTAGAAGGCAAAGATAGATTCTTTATCTCTAAATTAAAATTTTCAAATTCTTTTCAATTCCAAGGCAAAAATAATTAACTTTATACTGTAGCGAGCATTGAAGAGAAAAAGACTTTTTTGACAAAGCATAGTTCAGCATTTAGCACAAAATAAATAGCATGATGTATAGTACTATATATAACTAACTAAATAAAGATCGAATAAATAAAAGGAGGTAATGCACTCACGATTTCAGAAATTTTCCAAAGTTGACCATTTTTCGAAAAAGTTGACAGTAAATATTTCGGCTCCTTGATTTTTATTTAATTAATTCTCTTCAAATTATTAAAATGTAGTCCAGGTAAATTGTAACAACATAAAACTAAAGAAAGAAAAAATATGAATAGAAGTTTCCATATTTATTTAAATGTGACAGTTTAAAGCATGTTTAAAATATTCGAAATAAGAGGCTATAAACTTCTTTTTAATCCTTAAATTCTAAGCAACTACAACTATCAAAAAAAGTTCCGAGAAATTCCCTTCTTAATGAGAAGCTAATTTGATTTATTTGCTTACATTTTTAAAGAAATTATCGCAGAATGAAAATTTCAATTCCCGCCATTTCCTTTTTGACAGATGACTTTCCATTTTGAGTTAGATGACTCAACTGAGAACTCATCTGAGTATTTAACTGTCCTTACAACATATATCAGTATGGTTAGAATCCAATAAAAATTATTTTAATTATTGTATTAATTAGATAGCATGTGAAAAGTGATACACGCATTCCCCCCCCCCAGTGGGCATCTCGAAATGAGGATGAGGTGCTTCCAGCATGGTAGTTAGTTATCTCGCCACCCTGGAGGGTACACAAATAGGTGGGGGTAGGCTCCTCCCATCGATAACGGGACGTACTTCCTACAGGACGGGTTGTACCTTTGCAAATGATTATCCTTAAAACTCAACTACAGTCCCTGCCAATGTTGTTGTTGCGGTAGTCAGGTCACTCAGTTTTAGGCCTTCGAGCGGGTTGGAGAATCACTGATATGTCTAACCGTCTATTCATGCACACAACCCCTCTGTAAGAAGGTGGTTTTGGGTTTTAGAAACGATGACCATTGAAGATCTGTTAATATTTTCTTAAAGTTGTGTTATGAGAGCCATTGGAAAAGCCTACTACGAATCTACCTTATAAAGTAAAAAATATAGGAAAGGAGATACCCTCAATTAACTTATTTCCTTTAAAGAATTTAATGAATTATTTCATTTTTTCATTGCATTGAAAAAATTTCTTTTATTGATATGCAAGAAAATATAACGGATTGGAATCCGTAAACTTTGTAAAAGTATCAGATTTGCCTTTCCCACTGATGATTTGCCACAGATTATTTTTGATTTTGTATTCATGAATTGAAATTTTGGAAACTGTTACCAAAAGTACTCCTCTCCTCAGGATCCCGAGACCACCACTTTTGAAAGACTGTACTTCGGTATAGGATCATATACAGAAGGATGAAATTCGCTCTAAGAGGTCACCTAATTCCTTAAATGATCCGAATTTGCCCTGCTGCTGAATGTATAGGTCACCTGTTTTCACCTTACCTCTCACTCCTATTTTGACGAAATAAGTACCTCTTGGACTTGTGAAATAGCTCGGAAGTTTTCCGAATCCCAGAAGAAATAGTAAACTAGTTATTTTTTAATAAATTCAAATGCTATTTATTTAGGAACCCCATCATCGTAGTCCGTTCGTATTTCTCTTTGATTTGAGTAGTATAGTAGTACTTAAAGAAATCAATTTTATTTTAACAGCCGCTATAACTTATTTAACTTTTTAGCTACTAATCCGGCCCAACCAGTTGTGCAAGTTTTATTACGGGCAATAAGTTTTTCTTTCAAACGATAGATGCAGAATGTGAAGTAGAAATACACTTGGTGATAACTCGTTTCATATCCTGTATCCCTCTTTTGAAATAGAAACTGGCCAACCAGGATAGAATACGCACTACCGATCAGGCCGGTTCAGTAGTGAAAGAGTTAAAATAAGTATAACCGCTATTCTTATTGAACTTAGTATCCAGAGTAAATATAATTCTATGATAATTTGAAAATTAACAACTAAATTGAAGTTTTATTAGGAATAGAATACATACAAAAGTACTTCAATTTTTGCATGATATACATAAGTTTACAGAAAAATTTATACATTTTTCACATTGGAAGAATATTATATCCCACAGGGTTTGTCAAATATATTTACAAACTTAAATCAATCTGATTTGATTTGATTCTGGAAGCATACAAATATATAAACGTGTAACTAATATTTGTACAAATGAAACAAAAATTTCACATAAATATTAAATATAAGTCTCTATTAGAAAATGCAGCTAAGTAGACAATTATTTCACCATATATTGGACAATTATCTCTTTATGAATTATTCACAACAACAGTTATTGAACGTATTGATATAAAACTAAATTCATATTCGTTATGCTATTATATTAAATGTATTTTATTGTTACACCATAATTATAAAAATTGTGCTACACTGTATTTTGAAAAATCAATTACATATCCAATATAAACAGACTAAGTAACTAAAAATGCTGTCATGGGGAATTTTAAAATTAGCATTTCAATGTATGTCAGGTCACATGTATAGTTACAGAAATAAAATGATTCATATCTTGCTTTCAAATTCATAGCTCCCTCTCTTTATATATTTATATATATATATATTGCGAGATGTTATTTCTGAAGAGTATTCATAAAAATTATTTATTATCGCCTTATATCGTTTGTTTTATGAACATAATATTTTGCGGTAAAATCAATTAAAGAAACAATTAAAGCCCAAGGAAATTACTTAAAAATAGCAAAAAGTACTGTAAATGCAATTTTATTTGTATTATTTATTTTATTGGTACAAAACGCCCAACGCTAATGTTTCAATGTCTTCACAATACTGAACTACTTTTAGAATATTCTAAATATATAGTTTGGAGATATCGGACAATATCTTGTGTTAATTTGATATCTGTATTGTTAAAACAAGAAATGGAATGTTACCGAATATGACTTATATTTTAAGGCAATTTTCATCACATTTAATAAAATGATCATCAATTAAACTTTTAGACAAAATTTATATTTTTTAGATATAAGTACCAAAAAAATCTGACTGAACATAAGTAATGATAAGGATTGATTGCAGTTATAATAAAACAAATGCATACAATTCAGAACTTTCATGTCAGTTGACTTAATGTTACATTTATTATAAGACGCGAAGAGAAAAATCTCTTAGAAAGAATATTGTGTGGAGAAAGTAAAGGAAAGAAAACGAAAGGATTATTTTTGATATTTTAATTTTAATAAACAAGAGCTAATTCATATATGAGGGTCGCCCAAAGGAAAAATGGACACTTGTAATTGCAAATATAGCAGTGCCACAAAACAGGGATATAAAGGAAGTAAGAGGTATACTTGTTTGTTTGTTTGCTGTTTGCTGGCACAAGAATCATATAAGGTATGCGCTGCATACGACGTTCAACAGTTAAAGCTGTTCGTATTAGAGGAAACTGGCCGAAAGTAATGTCGTGCTATACATAGCTGCGTCCAGACCACAACAAAGAGTAGTAATGCTGTTTCTATTTCTTCGATTGCCGTGGAACACTCTTGATTGATCGATTTCTTGTCCCAAAGAAAAACTATAAATTCAAAACAATGCTCCATAACTCTGATGAAACCACGATAAGCAATAAAAAAACCAATGCCCAGGCCTTCTCACGTAACACGTGGTCCTTCTTCCTGATAATAACCACCCATATGTCTGCCGTGAAACTCAGACGACAAGTAAATCCTTTGGAAAGTGTTGGAACATCCGCCGTACAGCCTGGATTTGTCACCCTGTGACTTTCACATTTTTGGCTGAGTGAGACCTGTTTCCATTCGGATGACGAAGTGAAGGAAGCTGTGCAGGATTTCCTTAAGAATCGGCCATCATCTTCCTTGTAGCAAAGGCAAAGACCCACTCCCTAAGTGATGGGATCTGTGTTACAATGGCCAAGGCAATTTCTTTTTATTTCCAATAACGATATTCTTTTCATTCAACTTGTCCACTTTTCATTTGGGCAACCCTTATATTATAAAAGTCACTTGACAAACGTAACCTCATATTTCGTCTAACCACATTCTTACATTGTGGTGTATCTTTTATCTCTTGAAAGATATTCAATTGGTATTATAATTAAATTCACTAAGCGCTAATGGCATGCATCTTGCGAGCAGGAATACGCTCTGTTTTTCATAAACAATATCCATTTTGATATCTCTTGGAATGATACAGTGTTTTTTTTTCAAATAACACAAATAACATTTTCCAGTATGAAACATAAAAATAAAGTGTCAATACTTTGGAATTATGCTTTCTTTGGCGAAATTTACAAACTTCCTCTTGTGCGCGATCGATATTTTATAGCCATTTCATTTTTGAATCGAATGAACTGCTTCCTATTGATAATGTTCTGTCTTTCTCGCCAAGCTCCTCTGCCTCTTTTATTTTGGATGCCTCTGTGGATTGCAAAAGCTGGGTTCAAGACCCACAACTCGAAGCCCGCAAGATGCATTTCGAAGACCTAGAAATATATTTAAAAAAAAGATATCAGACTTGAGCATAATTAATCAAAATCAATATATATTTAAGATATTATTCATTAACAGCATATTTTAATGAATAAAATTTAATTTCCTTGATTTAAATGTCAAGATTGATTAAATTATTTCATTGTTTTAAAAACGAAAATTGATTAAATGTTTTCTTTGATTTAAATATCAAATTTGTTTAAATGATTTCATTGATTTAAATGTCAATATTGATTAATGATTTCATTGATTTAAATGTCAAGATTGATTAATGATTTCATTGATTTAAATGCCAAGATTGACTAAAGGATCTCATTGATTTAAATGACAAGATTGAATAAATTAATTCATTGATTTAAATGTCTGTATTGATGAAATGATTTCATTGATTTAAATGTCTTGATT
>JAOUZG010035355.1:2206106-2236668 GCA_026289955.1 Argiope argentata
AATGTCTGTATTGATGAAATGATTTCATTGATTTAAATGTCTTGATTAAATTATTTCATTTATTTAAATAACAAGATTGATTAATGATTTCATTGACTTAAATGTCAAGATTGATTAAATAATTTCATTGATTTAAATATCAAAATTGATTAAACTATTTTATTTGTTTAAATGTAAATTCTCCGATTTAAATGTGAAAATAAATGATAATTTATAATGAACGGAATTAATACATCCCCATTTTGTTTTGAAAAGTTTCATAAAACAATTTTCTTTTTTCAGTAAAAAAAAAATATGAAATGAAAATACATCAATAAAGAGAACACTCGCATTTTCAGAATTGATAATCGAAAATATTTATTTTGAATATTTAGGAAACAATGGAGACATTTATTTTGATTCACGTCAAATGCATCATACTAATTTAGTTTCGAAATCCATTGTATATATTCAAAGATATAAAAGAATCATATGAAGTTATGAACAGCACAAAAATACACGAAATTTCATTAACCATGACTGTAATTAAATGGGAATTGACTTCTTTCGCTTTAAAAGATACAGTAGTTCCTGAATATCCGGCCTAATGTGTCGAAAAGGCAGGCTGGATAACTAAAAAGCCGGATTGGTTGGAGTTCCATCATTTTATTTCTTTGCCTACCAATATCCGAAGACGTTACAATTCCAAACTCAATGTAATAATGCATATTTTCTCACTTCTACCAAGTCTTCCATTTATATTAAAGTGAACGCAGCTGCGTTTCGATAAATCAATCAAACAGCTGCCGGTAACGTTTTGAATTGAAATAGAAGGCTTTGTACAAGTAGCTCATATATGTTTATTCATTGCACTGCAAACTTCAAAAATTTATTAAATAAGGGATATAAACTGTTCACATTTTAACATAAATTCTGTAATGCCCATCGTAAATGCAGAAAACGTAAATAAAACATTATAGTAAATCGCAGACCTAATTCTTAAGAAAATTGATTCAAACTGATAAAGGATTTCACAGTTAAGAAAAGGTAGCCCTAAAGTAAGAGTCAAAACTTACAGTTTTTAGATTTTGAAGAAATTTTTAATATGTGATTTAATAGAGGTCTTGCCTTTTGCATTTAATTGCGATAAAAGAAAAATAGGCCGGAGAGTCGCGAACTGGATGCTCAGTAGTATACTGTATTCGAAAATAATTTAAATATTCTCTAATATTTTATTTAATATTTCATGTCAGAAGTTTTTATTGATAATATGATTTAATACTCTTTGATTAATATTTTTACTTTTATTGGTAATCTTTCTGTGAAAAGGAACAAATCTAATTTATACTTTGGAATTTTAATCCAACAGATTTAAGTTTCCTTCGTTCTGAATAATTTCAATTCAAAGAAAAAAACCATATGTACTCATAAAAGGGATAATCCTACCCTTCTTTTTATCTTGAGTTTTTGCATCTTTAATTTGCTTATTTTATCGAAAATTCACTTAAACTAAAGCATTTATTTGTCAGATAGAACTTTTGAGTATGTTGGGGCGACAGTCTCTGCAGCAAAAAATTCTCAAACACTGGTCAATAAACAAGTTACAAACAGTATCTAAATATAAATATAAAATTTTCCAGTCACTTTTCTCTAGAAGATATTACAGCTTATTATTTTGTTTAATAAAGATTGTTTCCTGAAAAATTAACATAATTGTTAGTAACATCAAATAATGCTTAAATGGCGCTGTGTTTTGAAGATGCAATTCTCTGCAGAGATTTAACTAAATGCAATCCAGGCAGAGGCGGCCGTCCAAGCACTTTATCGTAATTAAATCTGAAAAAATGCCAAAAGAGGAACTCTACGTGAAGTATTGGAGGACTCGATGAGCGTCGTTGAAAATTATTTTTCCTCGTTATTTTAAAATGCTTGACACGTTTTCGATTAAATTAATAACTCCGTGCCCGTGTCCACTGAAGAGCTTACAAATGACTTTAAAGCAAGTTGCGGCAATTGTGTAATTACCGCGAGTAAAATCCGAGTTAATCTTTTACGGCATTAATTATGAAAACGTGTAATAATTAAATAGTTTTGAAGTAATATTCTCTACACAAAAATTTATATCTACATTACCACTCTCTTTATATTTTATCATTAAAATATAAATAATTTATTAAATTGATTAATTAAAAGTTTTTGTTTGCTATATTTTTAGCACGAGAAAGAAGATTTCTAGTAAAAGATTTTTAGTTAAGCATTTTGTTTTTGCTTAACTATAACTAAAGCAAATTCCAACATTAAAAACAAAAATCATTTTTCTTATGCTTTGACAAGCTCTTATTTAGATTTTCACAAATCTTGTTGGAGCAAAAATATAATTCTACTTAGGGTTAAATAAAACAGGAATGCTGTAATTTATGGTATTTTTAATTGTAACTGCATTAAAATATTTTTGCTTTTTAAAAGTGAATAATGTTTTTTGTTACCTTTGCTCTACAGATAATATGATAAATTTAAAAAATGCATTCCTACACTGAGATCAAAACAATACTTTTGATCAATTTGAATTGACATTACTAACTTGTTCTGCTTTCAGATAATTGAAAGCGGAACATTCTTCAAAGGATTTAATATTGATAGAACAAAAAATAGCTCAAGCTGTTCGAAAATGGACATGTTAGTTGAATAATTAAAAAATATAAACGTAAAAACTATGTTTTGTAAAATATTATTTTTAACTATATATTTAAACTATTATATTTTATTATTGACTGTTATATTTAAACATACGAGAAAAAATACGTATTATGCTTACTTCTTTCACAGAATAAAGTTAATAGTTATACACAATGTATATAATAGTTTAAAAATAGGGCTGGTAAAATAAGTGATTCATGAATTAATTGTGATCAGCAATTTTGATATACCAAATTTCATCGGTCTAGCTCATTGCTTTCTCAGTTTTTCGTGTTCACATGGACATGAATACACAAACAGAAATGTCTTTTATTGAAGTATTCACTGTAAAACTTTAGCAGATTAAAAATTTCTTTATAAGGTGAACAATTAAAATGTAAATTGCCAAATTCTTTCCATTTTTCAAAAAAAAAAAAAAGATAACAATTCTACAAATTGTTGAGAATGAAAAAATATATACATATTTACAATCTCACATTTCAATTTATCATGCGAGAACATTATTATTTTTAAATCATTATTAGTCTTAATTAAATTAAGCCATTAACCAGTTTAAACTAGTTTGAAATAATCACGAGGCTTCTCAATCGGTCTCTATCCCTTTATATATATATATATATATATATATATATATATATATATATATTCTTGCAAGAAAGTTGAAATGAATAATGGAAATATGACTGAGGAATGAGAAAATTCTTTTTTTTCTATTCTTTTTATTTATAAAAAGGGCTAAAACTGAACAAAATCAAGCAGAGCTCGTTTACCTGTTGGAAAGCATATTTTTACGATTACTGGAAATAAAAATAATACAGATACATTACATAATCAATAGATATCATTATATATTTTAAGACTTTTTTTTGTTTGCAGCGACTTACACCAGGTTTAATCAATATATTTTGAGGATATGATCGATAGATTCTTGGAAAATAACATCGTTTAGGATTGCGTGCTTGGAAACTTCTCCTTCGATCACTTCTAACGAAAACACATCTTAGAATGAATAAAAAATACATATATTGAATGAGGTCCCTAAACAGCGTTAAGTGATATCGAACACTTGGCTCATTTATTTTCGATGGAAATGTCCATTTCGAAAACAGGACACAAATGCGGAAATTCCGCTGACAGGAAAAATATATCGATTGAGAATGAAAAAAAATATCGATTGAAATTATTATTTTTCTTCTTTTAGATATTAAAGGACGCCGTTCTCTTAATTCCGTGCCTTGATCGGACACGAAAACCTGAATCTGATTCAAAAGTATTTTTTAGGGAAAATATCAATATTCACGGCAATAATAAAGACATGCCGGCATGCGCGACTTTTCCGCGCTCTGGGTTTCCCGAGTGTGATTCGGTATGGCTGTTCTGATTCGGGTATGGCTGTTCTTTACACTGTGTTCTATCTGTGAAGTATGTGAAAGAGACGCCCCCCTCCCTTCCTGTGAAAAGAGATTATGAAAGCGAGTGTGTGAGTGTCATCTTCATAAGAGCTAGAAGTCAGACCTCTATTCTGTGCTCAGAGGCTTTTACCTTCAGAAGCTACAGTGAAAACTCAGCTTAAATAGCTGATTTCTTCAGCGGGCTTGTCTATGATAAATGTCACAAGCAACAACAGCAATGTAATAAAAATATTTCTTTTTTTTATGTCATTCAATGCTACTAGAAATGCTGCAAGAAAATAGCATTGAGGGAAAAAAAACTTAATGTCGTTTCTGTAATAATATCGAAATTTGTTGGAAAACATTATAAATAAGTCTCGGCTTACAATTTTCATCCCTCAGAATATGCTCAATCTGCTTATTGGACCAAGCATTGTTATTTAAGTCAATTTAAGAATGTAACACACATCTAAAATAATGAAACATATCCAAATCCAAACTTGCATCGATCTATTTACCCAAAGGTTTAAGTGTGCCCGAGAAATTTTTTCTTTTTAATTAATTGCTATTTTGATTTTATTACTAGAATAAATAAATTCTGTTATTAAGAATGGGATACATATCGGTACATGAAGAGAATAGGATCTGAAATATCCTTTGAACAGAAACTATTTCCTTTAACGCAATCCTTGTTTAATTCGCTCATAGATTGCTTATGATTAAAAACTTATTCTTTTAGATCAGTAGTCTGAGCGTGAATGGATTAAACAAAACCGTAGGAAAATGTTATTACTAACACAAAAATAAATACATCAGAAAATAAATCGATGATAGAAGAAAACTGAATTCAATTTTCTCATTGTAGGGAGGAAGATAGTTGAAAATATTAGTGGGAAACAAAACAAAATTTAAATGTTGATTTAAAAAAAGATTTTCTTTTTTCGATTTTTATTCAATTAGTATTGCCTGATTACACTTCATAATCACGGAACCTTCTCACATTATTAAGTTTTTTCTATCAAGTTTTTTCTTCTTCTCATTTTAAATTTTATCTCTCATAATGCATGGAATTATCATTGAAACTTTGTGCCAAAGCTTTTCAAAGATCATGACCATGAAATAAAAAATAACTTATCAGGATCCATAACATAATACATGCCACAAAGTATTTACAAACATTCTAAACATCAGATTCTTATTAGAATGAAAGGCTTAGAAATGACATTACTTAAGTTATAACCTTAGGAACAGAAAATGATGAACCTACCTGAGTATTTCTGGTAAACCCATAACCTATAAACCTTTCGTCGTATAAAGGAACATTAGCTCTTGCGACGAAGAAAGGTTCATAAAAGAATTCATAGTTGCTAATCTTGTAAGCAGCCTCAAGTTCCCTAGTGTTTGGTATCTTTTCCCAAAGTGAATGGTTAGTCGCGTACTGATTATGAATAAATACTTTTGCATGAAAAGGCCTGCTTTGCTTTTTATTTATCCTTTCCAAAAGTTCAGGTTTGCTTCTCGGCACGGGCAAATGTTCTGGCATCTCATATGTAGGCACTACATACACGCATTTAGGACATGTCTGTCCTTTGGGGGTTGTACTGAGGAAAACATCCAACTGACGGGCGAGTCCATTTATAGGCAATATATCAATGTCTGTAAGGAAATGATAAGGTGTCCTGACACCTCTGCGAGCAACATTCCTCAGATGGTTCTGGGGATGGAGGGCTTGCTGCCACCAGCGTCTGAAGCTGCTCGTTCTGTACCGGAGCAGCAACGGAAGGGCCTCTTTGCTTCTTGCACAAGACGGAACGGCTTGGTGGTCGTGGGCATGATCTGAGAGGTAAAAGTCTGTGGGAGCCATATCGCGATGATATAAGAAATGGAATGTAGCGTTTGTACGAATGACTTGGGAACAGAGCCTAAGGTACGCGATATATACCTTCGCAATATAGAAGTCCACACCAGGAACAAAAACTGCAATAGACATTGGGGCTCTCCAGATGTCAGCCTGTTCGAATAACATATGCAGTCTATCGACGGAGCATTGTGTGGCCAGGGTGACATAAGCAGACTGCCTATAGCTTTCGTACGCGTTGCCAACCACAACTGCGTCATGGATGATGTAAGTACGCTTCGTGTCGGTTCTGGAAGACGACTGATTAAAGTTAAAAACGAAACTGGACAGAAGATTTCCGATCAGGAGACCCCCATCCTGTGGAGGAAATATCGGTTCTTCCACATTTATTTTCTCTATGGGCTGGTCGTTTTGTTTGGCATTACGAGATATCAAAATGATGGCCAAGATGTTGCAGAGAGTGAACAGAGCGATGGCCGTGACATAGAGGTAAAGAGACGATCGACTGCATATTAAGCGGCAACGTTGCCGCATAATGTGTAAGAACCTGTAAGAAAAAGAGACAATAATTATAATCCCAAAATTAGATAATTTGAAAGACATTTTGTTAGTAGCATACTAATTCACTGTGGTATAAAGATAATTTTCTTTTATGGCTTTTTAAGGAGCTTATATAAGTTTGTAGCAGCCACTATTAACTGGAACTGCTGCGCCACCTAGACTGGCGAGCGCAAACGTTGAAAACACCAGTGAAGCCCAAGCAACGGGCATGAACGCATCTCAAACTTTTCTATGTGTTTGTGTAATTTTTAAAATTATCTTGTATTGTGTGTAGCTTACCTTTTTTTCTAATAAATAATTGTTACACAAAACCTACTTTATTAGAATCCCCGAACACCCCATCACAAGTTGAGTTTTTAGGTTGACAGTTGTAGAACTTCTTTAAAAATTCATCTCCTCCGAACTTTGGCCAATCAATAGCTCGGAATATTTTTATTTAACCTTGATGATATCATACAGCGTATGATCAATAAAAATAAATAAATACTTATTCTACTCACTAAAGTATTGGTATGGGTAGTTTCTTTTTAATTTAATTTATTAGACTTTTAAACCATCAAACATTTTGAATAATTTTTAATTATTCTAGAATTTAAATTATTAAAAATGTGAAGAGGTTGAGAAAATTTTCACAATTTGTGAATTTTCAGACTGAGTATATTGAAAATTTGGGTTAAAATGGTCATTAGTGTGCCCCCGAGTTTGTCGCCAATATTACAACCCATTACAAGTCTTTTGTAGTAACCCTAATGATGTTTTGTTTACTTCTTCCTACAATGGTTGAGTTGTACATGAGCTTCAACTCTTTTCTGAAAACTTAAATTAAAAATAATAAAATAATATCATTTAAATATTTTATTTTTGGTCTGTATTATGATTAAGATTTTTTGTGCAGTTGATAAGAAGTTTCAATTATATTTTTAATTCAAAAATAAAATATTTATTCCTTTACTCGTTTTAATTGTCAGTATGCGATTTCACAAAATCGTCTGCTTTATTTCTTTACGAAGTCGTCTGGTTTCTTTCTTTAAAAACCGTCTGCAATAGAATTATTCGCATTTCTCGTAATTCTTTCACAGCTCTATCGCTTGTTTTCTTCGCTAGTTATTATGTCGACAATTATTCAAGAGTAGATAACAGGTGAATGGGATGGGAAAAAAACATTTCGAACCTGAGAAATTGATGAAGGGTGATTGGATTAAATACTTGAAGTTAGTACATTATGTCTTTAAAATTTCAGGTTAAATCCATTCTTTTTGCATCTTTGTCTTTCTCAATTATTTATCATTTACTGTTCATGTTATCCGCACATTCCTTACGTTCAATGTGCTAGCGAAGCTACTAGTTTCCTGCTCCCGGGCCTAGCGAAGCCGTAGGATGTTTTTTTAAAGTTAAAAAATTCTGCCCGGTGCCTTCAACAGATGCCGGAGGCATCTGTTGAAGGTGCCGGGTGTTAAAAAAATAATAATAAGATAATGCTTATCGGTAAAAAAAATCATAATTATATTACCAAAAGTCGTAACCGTCACTAACTCATAAAAAGTGTTTGTTTACAGTGTTCGCCATCTTTATTGGCGACTTGGCATCCTTGGCGCGGCAAGGGACACACTATAAGTAGCCTTTACCAAAATTTGGAAAGCAAGATGGCAATTCATAGTTCAAATAAGCAATGATGTATTTATCTAAAAAATTGTCTAATTCCAGATATTGTCTGGAAATAGGAATCACTTGTTCAGTGAACTCTAAATTGCTATTGTTATTGTGAATTTTCCTATTATGAAAGGCGTAACCAAGTAACTCAGTTAACGAAAGCCGGAGAAAACAAATGTTGAAGACTGCAAATAAAACTATATAAATATATCCTGAGAAACCATATCTTTTATTGTTGAGTCAATAATGACACACTATCGGACTCGTGTAGTACAACACTTTTTGGGAAAAAAATGAATGAGAGCATGAAATTAATTTTATATTCAATTACCAAATATAGTGCTTCAAGAATGTTAATACAGGAATTTATAGATTCTTTTGCAGTGTAAAACATAGACACATTGTAGCTTGTAAGATTAATTGTCAGATTTTTGTGCATTATGAATTAAAATATTCATTACAAAGTTATAATAAAATTTACATTTATCCGATTTTAATGAAGATCAGTACGGGCCATGTCCGAATTCTGTATTAGTTTTGCATCAACTCTTCATTGTATCAACTCTTCGTGGTATCCATTTATAACCTTTAATGTGGCAATGATCCCAATTTTGCAGCAAGAATTTTTCAAAATGATTATTACTAAGGAAAGGGCCCAAGTGATTTCAAACGTTTCCACGTTCATCCAGCTTCTATTCACCTGCGAGGCTGAGTTTGCTGGCAATTCTGTTCAGCAATTACAAACAGAAAACTACAAAGGGAAGAGTAAATAAAAAAGACATGTAAAGTAGCTAAATGGAATATATATATAAAAAAAGAAAGTTCAAAATTATTGATCATATCCCTAGATAAGAGGACAACTATCCACAACACTTCTATGGTAGCAATTCAACTAAAATGGTTAAGATAATTTACAGAAATGACCTAATAATTTAAAGAACTGTAATGTGACAGTCTCAACGTTTATAATATTAATTTGGTTCATATTATTTTGATTCTACAAATACAATTTTGGATTCAGTTTCATGTAATTTTATATTCTATCTACAATAAAAATATGTCTTTTTTTATTAAATGTATTCGGAGATATGTGTTAAATACCTCCTCATGTATTAAAATTTTCCGATGAAAAATGGCAAATTATATACAATAAATTTTATTGTATTGAGATTATTTTAATCTATTTATTATATTTTTACAATGGTATTAAAATAGACTCTTTCAAATGATATTTACTTCTCGTATATTGGCCTCCCATAAAGATTCAAGATTTATTGGATATTATTTGGCTGTTAATGACTGAAGCCTCCTGTATAAATATTTTCAACAATAGAGAAGTATAAATCTTATCTTTACATAGTATAAAATAAAATCTCCTGAAAGCGTCTGTATTTTGGAACCATAAAAACTCGAGAAATTGTGAACGGACAATATTGGAGATCATTACACCATTTTGTAGAACACTTATTGGGGAGAGTTTTAGTGCATTAAAATCATATCGAAATAAAAAAAAGGAGTTTTATAATTGCGAATTAAACTTTGCACTTATCCGCGCATGCGCAAAAACCTCAAACTTTGTATGTGCAAATAGCAAGATCTGTGGTATCCATGTGCGAAATATTTACTTGTTTACGTGTGATTTTAAACAGTGATTTGAATCTCAATGTAAACGTCCCCCCCCTCAGAGAAAAAAAAAGGAAATTCAATATTGACGAGAAAAGGAAAGAAACCTTCGATTAACTAATATCTGAGAAATAATGTCCACACTCAGGAAAAGAGTCTTTTGATGAATGAAATAACTGTCTTTTTTAAAAATCGCATTGCAATTGAATTGCGGAGACAGAAATGAATTTTCAGAAAAGCGAAATGATCGCCTGGGTTTGCCTACGGACATATTCTATTTGTACCTTTTTAAAAATCTAAATATTTCTGAATGTGTGCTATAAAAAGTTGTTTTATAGCAATTTTTTATAATTTATATGTATTTTTTTATGTTTGTTGATGTTGTGTAGCATTCCCATATCATATGGGGTGGAGGTTAGACTTAAGTTTAAATCAAGTTTTCTTTTCCTTGGATACTATGCCACTTGCAACGCCGAGCGGATACTGCTAGTTATCTCTATAGAAATATTTTTAAATATCCGAATTTAAAAAATTAGGTCTCTGTTTTGTGAGATAAACTTTGATTTAAAACTTGATATATTCTTTTAAAATAGTTATATTAAAAATTAATTTTAAGAATCAATATCTTTTTTAGGAATTTTATTGAATGTATAAAACAAATCGCACAAAATTTTAGAAATCAGTAAAAAAGTACATAAATAAATCAAATGAAATAAAAAGCCATACCCAAAAGCAATACTTTTCAAAAACTAACATGTTATTTGAGAAAATATCCCTGAAGATTAATTCATTTTTGACCGAAAAAATTTAACTACCAGTCCAGCATTCATAAAAAAGTACTCAGTGATAAACAACAAATGTCTTTATCGCAGAAAAGTTTTTAATATTCATAAAAATCAATACCAGAAATGCTCTTTTTTTAATCAGAAATGCATTAAGATAGTAATTAGAATAAATGTATGATGAAGACTACTCGAAAACTTTCTTGCGGTCGATAAGCCATTATTAGGGAGGTTTGAATTATTGAATTAGTGAATGGTTTACGTGACGAAGAATGCCCACAGAAGAAAACTTTATAAGACAGAACTTTAATGCATATTTAGTTCTCTCTTTTTGAATTATCTAAAATATATGATAATCGAAAGATAATTTTTTGGCTCTTATTCTTTAGACAACTTAAAAAAAGGATGTTTACTTTTTATTTCATGAAATTCTGTCGATATATTGTATTATATTGATGAAATGAATTATAAAAAAGTAATATAAAAAAATAAATAAATTCCTACTTAGGTCAACAAAGAAAAATTTTATTTTAGTTACTTTTTATTAAATTATTACAATTAATATAGACAATTGATCAAAAAATTATATTTGACCAAAACCAAATCAAGTTTGTATTCCTTGAAAATAAATCAGAACACAAATGTTCTCATTGGCGCTGAATTTTAAATGCTAATTGAAGATTCAATGCCAGTTGAGGAAACGCAAATGCGTGAATTTTCTAATCCAGTTAGGGTAACGAAATACAGAATAGAAATTTTTTATTTGCTTTATTCAGTATTATTATAATTTGAAAGTACTTCAAAATGAATCTGAAAAGTTGATTAATTAACACTGTTTAATTTTAAATGCACGAAACATTAAGAAAACAAACCAAATCGTTTAAAACAATCGGCCGAAAATATGTTAAGCCTATCCTCAATAGCGTGAGTCAAAAATTCATTATTTATTTGGAAAAATGAAGGAAAAGAGGGAAATGGAAAAATGATTTTTCGAGGAAGTTAGTTTTATGAATTAATAAAGAATTAATGAATTAATATTTGAAAAAACTGTATTAACATTAAACCCCTTAACAAAAAGAATATCATGCTTTCACCTGATAACAAAAGTGTTGAGTTACACATAAATAACAATATATTTCTTTGCAATTTTTTTTCCCTTTATTCCCAAGTACTGCAAATATATAATATTTTAAAATAGGCTGAAACTGAAAGGTTAATTATACAAATTTATATTTACATCCAAAAAGTAGGCGCATTATTATAAATAAATGTTAAAAATTTAGTTTTTATTTTACATTATTCATTGTAAGAGTTATTAACTGCAATTGTTTAGTTTTATTGGACTTTAAAGAATAATATTTAACTAAGAGACAGTTTCTTGTGAAAATCACAAGATTTACCGATTCGGAATGAGTTTTTTTATTTATTTCATTATTTCTTTTATCTAAATTGAAAAGAATGTTATAAGGTTATAACTGTAATTATTCAAATACTCAAGTTCTTAAAATATGAATATACTTTTAAACTAAACTTGATAGACTGATTTATGTACTAATTTAATATAAAATCTGATGATTAAATATCTAGGGTGGAAACAATATAATAAAAAAGAACTATTTACGACAAATTCAAAATTTTCGTCATTGATGATTAAGAATTTTATCTAAAAGTACACTAAAGATATTTTTTTAAAGCTGAAATTAAATTTTAAATTATAGAATAAAAATTAATTAATATTTTTCATTTTTGTTTTATTTTTGAAGTAACAAGATGGAATTTCCAAATGCTTAATTGTTTCATGGTTTCTCACTTTTTATTTTTATCTTTATTTACTTACATATCTCCATTATTTTATAAAATATTCTCTACATCTCATCGAAACCCGTCTCACGGACTAAAATTCAGAAAATTTGATCACTTTATATACACAATCTCTCAATTAAAAAAAATGGAAACTCACTGATGTTCTTTTTTTCATAATTCACCATTCAGTTTGGATAAATAACAGTTATAAATGCAACAGATTGTTTTAACCCTTTCATCTTCATATATTATATTGCAATTTAAATTTATTTCTAAATTTTTAGTATTGAAGTTTTCATTCCTCTAATATTTTATACTCTAATAACTGCAATTTAGTTTTTGTTATACTTATAAAGTGCACAAATGGAATTTCTAAATGCTTAATAGTTTCAGTTTTTTTGAATTCTTATTTTTCTCTTTATTTATTTGCACATTTTCCGTATTTTGTCCAATATTCTTTGCACTTTATCAAATTCCTCTTTCGGATCGAAATTCAAAAAATGTGGTCACTTTATATATAGACTCTCAATTTAAAAAAAATTAGTAATTCACTTAATTTTTTTTGTATTCATCTCTATGTATCACCTAGCAATTTAACTTTATTTTTGAATTTTTTGTTATTGAAGTTTGCATTCCTCTAATGTTTTAACATTCCTGTACATAAATATAAAATATACGGAAATAACACGAAAATGATTTTCATAGGCAGATCATCATATCTTTTTTTCAATAAAAGAGAGCTACTTTATCAAGAATGAATCAAAATATTTCTGACATTACCATATCAAGAGTTTACTTTCATTAAGTATTCCAAAAGACCACTTTTATAATTGAATATACCTCATAAAAACTAACAAATAGAGAATAATTTACATAGGCAGGATACTATTCTTTTTCTCCCTGGGCACACGCTCTGTACTTCGTCAACAGCCGGTCTGCCTATAAAAATCCACTTCATACATCAAGCGGGCTGCCGACAGTTTGTCACGCAATCTCGTGAACGCTCACCGCTTCGTGGCCAGGGGAGCGTGTCCGGCGTGGGGTGTGTCACGCATCACAGCCACCTGGACAATGAACGGACTCTGGAATCGTCTATCACCCGGCAAGTTTCCCGTTTTTTTGATATCGCACCGATCCGGTGCCTACAAACCTTACATTCACCCACGTGGAATTTCTATTGATTTATGGGTATTTTTTTCCTTCCTTCCTCTTGAGGTTGGAGGGCGGAGTCGAATTACGTACAATCGTGTGTTGGGTGATACGTGTTTCATGCAAATGGAGATGAGATTCCACGCTCGTGTGGCTGTGGGGGATTCGGATAATTGTTCAGGTGTAATGAGTGAACATGAGAGAGGTAAAGCCGAAAATAGGAGTTAATCATTTAATGGCAAAAAGGAGCAACTCATTACGTAATTATGAGCAATGAAGCAGTGACCAATAGGGTTAGATTTTTGACGGCAAGTTTCAGAGCCTGGCTAAGGCCGGAACATATGAGGCATTCGTTCCAGGCCCCTACATCAGAGCAGTGTGTGTGTGGGGGGTGGTGGCTCTGAAAGTTAATTTTACGTTTTCTTTTTTAATGAACTATTTTTAAAACGAAATATTAGCACAGTGTACAATCCGCCAATTTTATGTGAACTTCTTCATTTATTTGTTCCATGAAGCCAAAAAGATTTATATTTCGTAAATCCACGTCTTTCGGGGACGGAATTCTACTAAATTGCAGCAAAGGAGGTGGAAGGAGTAGGCCCCAAAGAAGTTTTTTTTACCCCGGGCCGCAATTAGGTTAAGTCGGGCCTTGGCCAGTTCTCACTATATATACGAGGTTTTAGATTAATCAATATAAATTTTCATGAAATTCAACCGCTTTAAACAACAGATTCATATTGAAATAGGAGAATTACGATTTTAGAATAAAATTATTTTTCGATTCGAAATTCGATTAATAGAGAAGTATCAGTAGACATTTTTCAAAGATTTTTTTTCCTGCGCAACAACCTCGCATTCTTCAAGAAAAAAACAAAATAGATATCGATCTCAAATTTTAAAGAGCTATTTCCTTCTTTGTAATACTGATTAAGAGAAATTTTTAAAATTTGGATCAAATTTTTTAAAAAATAAAAGATTTTTTTAAAAAATTAGCAAGTTTTTATAATTTATTTCTGGTTTGATTAAGCTACTGATTATATTTGACAGCCTGATTTTTTTAAGATTTCTTTAAATATCTACACATTTTTATTTAAGGTTTCTGTTCTCATTAATAGTATTTCATTTAAAATTGAAAATGCCATTCCACTTTTTTCCTATCTGATAACATATTAAACTAGTGTTTGAGAATTAACTCAATAATTTAAACCAATGAAACTGCTCTTTTGTATATTTTTATACGTCAAAATTGAACCAAACTGTGTTTTGCCATTCTTGATAGTGTAAAAAGTTTATCATGGTCATCTTAATGTATCTACAAGCGCATTGGTTTTAAATAATACAAAATATTTTAAACAAACAATTTTTTTCAATAAAATTGATCTATTAACAATTGTTAATTGACCAATTTAATTTTCTATTCGTTAATGCTAATTGATAAATTGCAACTGCCAATCAAACAATTAGCATCTTTTATCCTTATTTATTTTTATGTTAATACAAAATAATTCATTTTGGACTTTTAAAGATAAGTGGAGCTTTTTTATGTTTCAGTAATCAAACTCTAAGAAATCTCTTCAAAAAGATTCCGTCAGAACAAAGCGCTTTCAATAATTATATATCTTTATGCAATTATAAATTATATCTAATGTTTCTGAGCATGATATATAAATATCCGAGAAAGCGAATAAAAACGAAAAACAAGTATAAAATAAGGATGAATCAATAAATAAATAATGAGAAAATGAATATCAATTTTTTAAAGGTAACTGATTTGATATTTTGGACATTTAAAAAAACGATATGATTAATTTTCTGAAACAAATGAGCACAAAAAAGTTAAAATTAGAATAAATGCAGCCTCGTTCAAAGTAATAGTACATATTAGTGAAAATGGATTAATTGAACAACAATTGTTCATGCATTTACAAAATGCAGTGCATATTTTCTAATCAATTAGTGAAATTCTATTTAGTTAAATTAAGTAAGAAGGTAAAATTTTGAAATTATATTGACATTTGAAGAGTTTTTCATTCATTTTTTTACGATTAACGATTTACAATGAATGCTCATTATTAGGTCATTTTATTTTTATATAATTTTAAGTCAAGTTTTCTTTATCTATTATTACAATGTAAAAGTTAAGGCATTGAAGTTTATACTTTTTTTTGGAAATATGAGTTAGGAGTTATCAAAGACATTTGATAATAAAATGAATACATTATTTTGCCTTTGGATTTCATATGATTAAGTTGTTTCGTGACTTACAGACACGAACTACAACTGATTAAACATCTTTTTTCAAGAAACGGATCATTATCGGCCTTTAAATAATACCCACATTTGTACCTTTCAAAGCAGTATATTGAAATGAGCGAAATTTTAACAGATAACAAAGGTATACATAAATCATCAATATCCGAAATCAATTCAGTGAAAAAGCACCAAAATATTAATTAGTTTCTTCTGTTCAGTTTTTCAAACTTTATCTTTATTTAAGAAGTTTATTTGTCTTTATTTACGAAGAACAAAATGTTGTATAATTCATTTTGGTATAGAGAAAATACTGCATGAGTAAGCAGAATGGCTGTGAAATTCATGCTGTTTTTAAACAAAGCTATTTAATATTTTATTTTATAAGGTATTTGAATTTATGTTATTTTTAAATTTTTTTATTATTACAAAATAAATTGATATTTTGTATTGATGAATTTATTTTATATTGGCGAAGAAAAACTTTGGTAATAGTGTGTAAGTCGACTCTTCGACCCACCTGAAGGCACACTGATTTAAACCATCAGGACTGAATGACCGGACCATCGCAACATTGGTGAGAACTGCGGTTGAGTCCTGATGGCCTTCACAGGCCACGGTATAACCCTGCCCGTAGAAAGTGCTTCTCATCATCGTTGGGAGCATCCTACCCCCACCGACTAGTGTACCCTCCAGGGTGTCAAAATCCAACCACTATGCCGGAAGCATCTCATCCTCATTTCTAGGTGCCCCATGGGGGGAAGTGATTGTTTGTAAAGAAATTGGAAATGTTATTAAATAATTAATTCGAGAAGCAATTAATTTTAATTTTTTAAAATTTAATTTAAAAAGATTTTCTGTAGTCAATATTTGCTTAATTTATACGCATTTCAGGATATGTATGAAGGTGAAAAATGTATTCTCCTCAGAAATATTGATACTTTTTTTAAACTTTCTTTTATATGTTGATTGTTTTGTATAAATGAAAAACAATACATATAAGCTAGTTTAGAACTGTATAACTGACATCAAGTTCCTCAGTTTTCTGCAATCTAAATTAATAATATTCAAAATGTTCTCTTTACCAGGAATTTTTCTTTACAGTTTTATCAAATACTGGTTAAATTTTCTAGTTTCTTTTGAAATGAAACATAAATGTTTACCAATTCTTCTGAAAAAAAGTCCTGTTTAAAAAATACAGTTCATATTTCTATCTCAAATACTCCATGCCACTTAAATGAAAATATCCCTCATTTTACCTTTATCGTGAGTCTTTGAAGAACAACTAGCTTGTATACGGTTTACGTTCTAACGGTGTGGTGAAGTAGTGGTAAAATTTTGGGTTCGGAGGTAAATGACCCAGGTTCGAAACCTGAGGTTACATCAAGATGTGGTGTGTGGCTCTACAATAAGATAGACATGCATTGTGTGTGTTTGAGGAAGTATCAGCTTCTTCCAAATGCATCCTGTTGCATACGCTCTAAACTTGCCTTCTTGTTTCAATCGAGATATCCATGCATAGTATATTAAAAACGCCTGTATGTTGGAATCACAAAAACGGATATATTTAACGGATTTTGAAGATATTTGTACCATTTTGTAGAGCATTTATTAGGGAAGGTTTTAGTAAATTAAAGTCATATCAAAATAAAAAAAAAGGTTTTTATAATTTTGATTGTAACTTTGTACTTATCTGCTCATATGCGAAAATCTCAAACTGAACATGTACAAATAGCAAAAGTTATGGTATGCATATGATATACATTTCCTTGTTTACGTCTGATTTTAAACAGCGATTCAAATCTCATTATGCCCCTTAAAAAGGAAATTCAACCTTGGTGGGAAGATGAAAGAAACGTTCAGTTAGTGAATATCGGAGAAACAATGTCCACACTTAGGGAAGGAGAGTCTTTTGATGAGCAAAATAACCGTCTTTAAATTACACTGAAACTGAATTGAGGAGACAGAATTCCTGAGGAGCGAAATGATCGCCTTCGTCTTTTTCTGTACAGCCAACAACCCCGCCCCCACTGAATGTAACAGTATCGACAGGATTTTTTGTGGCCGACTGTGGGCTGTAGCAATGCCCATCCTTACATCGAACGAAACTGTCAAACTGATATTCTCTTCGAGATAATTGCCCCCCAAGTGGTCATAAACTGACCACTTCCTCCTGTACAAACTTTCAGACAGTTGCCAAAAAACTGACAATTTTAGATTTATTGTCCTTTAGAGTCCTAATATTACTTGATACCATCAGTACTGAACTAAAATCATTATTTTCAACTTGCAGATATATTTTTGTTTGTTTCATGTTGCGTAACATGCCCATGTCATATCGGGGGGAGGCTAGACTTAAGTTTAAAGCTAATTTTTCTTCTTCGATGCTATGCCACGGACAACGCCGTGCGTGTACTGCTTTTTAATATAACTAACTTAAACACACATCAACATTCTAGAGTATATAATCCTCCAAGTAGAAGTTTAAATTTTCTTTAACTGATTTCACAAAGTGATTGATTGTAAAATTGTTAAATCATATTACCTGTTTGTCAGAAAAATAACGGATATTAAACTGCAGAAAAGAGTAGCGATATATTAAAAAAAGTCAATCTAGAATAACGATGAAATAATTGCATTTTCTAAATGAATCATAAAAAGTATATATCTTTAAAAAAACAATCCTAAAATTTTTTATGAAACCATAAATTGTAAAAAAGTAAAAATAGAAAAAAAAAATCATTGATTTTAAAAAAATTAAGCCCTTTCAGAAAATTTCATGTAATTTTGTGAAAAGGATTTACGAAGAGTTTATTATTATTGATTTCCTGGACAATACATAAAGAAATCTTTAAATTTTTTTTTTCTAAAAACGTAACTAAAGCCTTTTATAGCTTCCATTAAGGATTCTGCAATAATATAATAGAAAAAAATTCTAAAAGTAATTCTGTAAAAAAATGATCAGGTAGAAAGGCAGAACAAAACAATCAACCCCCTTATAATTTAGAAAAAATAAAGTAATAAATAAAACTAAAGGTCGATGGGAAAAACACTCATTTTCAAAAGTACTCCATTTAAGAAATCAATAACTCCGTAAATGAAAAAAAAAGAACTATACATGGAGGAAAGTGAATTATGTTATAAAATTACTGTATCTTTTTACTTTATATATATATTTCATCGTAATTCTTTTTTCTGAACTCTTCGAGGATTTTTTGTATTACATTTCTGTCACAAATTTTAGCAAAGGCCATCGATCTCATAAAAATTGCTTAAATTCATCAAAAATGTTCCTGCAGTTTAGCTCTGCATGTTCATTAGTACAAATAACTTTAATATACATTTTTATCCCCAACATGATGAAAAATAAATTTATGGAAGAATTTATAAATCACATTAACTCAATCAAGATGTTTATATAATTATTTTTCCATTTTCATTTCGCAGAGTTTTGTATTAGAAAATTCACGAATATTCTTTCAAATTCGAACAGAATTCAAATAATTTCAGAATGTATAATAAAAATTAGCTGAAATACTATAAAAATATGTTTTTGTTCATGTTAAAATATATTTCAATAGAGTTTGAGATATAAAACATTATATTTTTGCATCAGTGTATTTTGGTATTCGCAAATGGCACTTTTAATAAAAGCTGGGACAAAAATTTTTAGAAAGGATGTCTCTCACAAGATAACTTGAGTTTCATATTCATACTAAATGACATTAAAAGAAAGATAAAATTAAAACGATATCTGCTATAAATATTTAATGTATCATGTCTGAACATAATTTCTTGAACGGCCAAGCACCATGCGCTCGTGAAAGTTAAATTATATTTTTATTCACTTTAATTGTTTCATTGAATGAGTCACTTTAGTATCACAAACGATCGAAAAAACTTCGTTTCGCTTTGATTGTTTAAAAAAATATCACATTATCTGTTTATTTAATTTCATATAATCACGTGCTCAAAATGACATTTTTCTAGGTTTTATTTGCTGTAGTCATTAATTATTTTTTAATTAAATCAGAGCTTTAGTAAAATCAATGCAACACGTTATTAAGGGAAGATTTTTTGAAATGCTCGTGCAAATAATAAAATTTTTATTTTTCGCCTCCGGATTTTTGTTGACGCTAAATATCTCATCTCAAAAACAACATCATGTTCTGACATTGTAAAACCAATTAAAAATAACCATTAAATCGTGTTCGAGATGTTTTGTCTTTCTTTTTTTTGATAAAGTTAACGCATAAAAAATCTGGAAAAATACCTGAAAATTATTTTGTTCTTTTATCTCTTACCAATTGCTCAGCTGGTTTGCTGAGAATATCGTCATACTTGATTACAGATAAAAAGTTTCGATCTAATTTTATGATTCCACCAAATTATTCGACTTTAAGTTGCGTTGCTTTAACCATCTTATTTAATTTCTGTTTATTGTCCGAAGAAAGTCCCACGATATCCTAGTGATGAACGCAAATATCCAATTAATCTAAATTCTAAAGCTTGCGCTATTTTAAATAACAATTTCATTGAAAATATAATATTTTTTCTAAAGTTTTCAAAAATAGAAGAAAATTACGCCATTAAATATTTGGTGAGGCGAAAAAAAAAACGATTTGAATTTCACAAAAACAATATATATGTTGATAATCAAATAAAAATATTTTTTTGAAGTGGCAAAATTGAGTAGAAATTTGCATAACTATTAAACTGGTTGCATTAAAAAAATTTAAAATTTTCCAATGGTGTAAATTTTATATTCCAGTATACACAGACGGATCAAAAACATCTGATAGTGTCTCCTTTGCTGTTGTTTTTCAAAACGCGAACTTTTCGTTTAAAATCCATCCTTCCTGTTCAGTTTTCACCGCGGAGATAACTGCTGTTCTATTTGCTCTAGAAAAAATATCCGACAGTATACAAGATAAATATATAATTTACACCGATTCATTAAGTGTTTTACAGTCACTACAATCGCCCCATCTTCGTCTTAGAAATCACCCCTTGGTTTTAAAGATCCGAAACCTTTTTAATAGACTTTCTTCCTGCGGTTTTAACATTTTACTATGCTGAGTACCTTCTCATGTAGGCACTGGGGGAAACGAGACGGCTGACAATGCAGCCAAATCTGCTACTACAACTGCAAATATTAGTATCCATGTGAGTGATCTAAAACAACACATAACTTTGCTCTACCTCTCGAAATGGCAGGCTCAATGGGACTTGTTAACAGAAAACAAACTTCATAGCGTCAAACCTCATATTCAACCTTGGCTCTGCCTTCCAAATAAAAAATTAGACACAATTATAACCCGTTTGCGCATAGGTCATACTAGATTCACCCATCGCCACCTGCTTCTTGGAGAAGAGGCACCAATGTGCTCTCAATGCAATTGCATCATGTCCGTTTACCAAATTATCAGTGAATGTCCAAATTTTAGTACTCAACGTTCATATCATTTCAACAACTTCACATTATCTCATTTGCTTGATAAAACACCACATGCTCATCTTTTCTCTTTTTTGAAATCAATAGGTTTTTATCCTCATATTTAATTTTTTTTACAACTTTTTCAAACAATTTCATATTGCCTTTAATGGCGGAAAATTTATATTTTCTTCTCCAAAAACTACAGTTTGGCGCAGCATAGTCAACACCATGGCTCTTGTGCCATTAAAATCCAAAAAAAAAATAAAAAAAAATTATTTTTGTTCAATAACGTTTCTTCAAATTATGGCAGAAAAATCCAAGATTCAGTTTACTCTTTAATTAATAAAATTCTAAAATAACCCGAGGCTTCAAGCTTCCACCATCCAATATATATTTATATGCCAAATTGGTAATTGTATGCCAAATGTCTTAGCTTGTCCCGTGCTGACACACACACACACATGTCTTTATTATTTGTAGAAATAATAAAATATGTGTAGTAATTTTTCTCTTTGATAAAATACTTGTAATCTCAGCATATTTATTTTTTACTGATGAGATATTTCAGCTTGAAAAAATGTATTTAGAATCTTCTCGCTTTTTTCTTTTTTAGTATATGTGTTATTTACAATGAACATAACTACAATTATTTTTCCTATAAGTTTTTCTAACTCATGTATCCCAACCCATATGTTCCATAGATTTTATTTATTACTAAAACTTCTTATTAGTACAGAAAATCTACAAATCCTTTGATCGAGAAATTTTAATTAATAATTTTGAATTAAATCAAGGAAGTATTTGACAAAGAAAGATATGAAAAAAATTTACAAATCATAGTACTAGCATTTTTTTGTCTTATTATTATTTGAAAAACGATAGAAAGATTGAAATAGTTTTAAAATTCAATGACATATCAATTATCTTCATATTTTTACAAATCATGTTATTTGAAAAATTAGGATTGGAAATTAACAAGAAAATCTTGACATAGGATTAACTCTTCATTATATGCTTTCTTTGACAAAAGTTGTTTAATTTATATAAAGATGTATAAGGAATATCATAAAAATGATTAAAAAACCAGATTTTAAAACTCATATGTAATCAAAATATAACAATGATTTTGCCATTATTTAAGATTAAAATTCACAATTTCAAATTTATTTATTAAAACTTTTACTCTTCAAGTAACGGATTTCTTTACAATATAGTGTAATTAATCCATTATTGTATTATTCAAAATTATTTTTATGAAATTTTAGAGTTCCTTTCATGTTGAAGTCCATTGTTTTGGTTTGAAATTCTAATCTTCTCATAAGCTAAAAAAATTTAAAAGTAGAAAAGAACAAAAAAAGACAGGGGAAATTTAAGCGGAAGCTGAATTATTTAATGAAGACGAAGATATTTATCATTTAAAGAAAGTTATTTCTCATTTAAGTTACTAAAGAAAGTTATTTCTCATTTAAAGAAATTTTATTTTTTAAAACAGGAAAAAGAATAGTATTTGAAAGGAACTCTTCAGGTTAAGATTTTCCGTTAAACCTTATATGGAATTGCTATACTAAAAGAAGCAACAAGTTGACTCATTTTATCGTCACGTGTCGCTAATATAGTATTGATATGAAAAATTTATCATCATATAACTTTAATCAAGGTAAAAGAAATAAAATAAAAAATCGTTTAATGTTCATGATGCGTGGAAAAATTGTAGAGACTAATTCTGGGTTTCATCGTTCTAGACTGCGATTGAGAGTTTGACTCATTCATTTATTTAATAAAAGATGAATTGACAAATAATATATCCGTATCTGCGTAAGATCTATGTTTTAATTTAAGATTTGAAACTCCTTCAGATTGCAATCTTTCCCGAAGCTCTAAAGAAATTTCAAAGCAAATGGTGAAAAAATGAACTGATACTTTCAAGAAACAAAATGAATCTTTTATTGATAAAGTGTTTTTAAAATTCTGAGGAAAATGCTTTAAATTTTGAGACCAGCATTTCTTTTTCTTTTTTATTAAATATGAAAATAAAAATAGCATTTGTTATTCTTCATAATGCATTTAGGAAAACGTGCTGCATAATTCTGCCAGCTTTTCCAGTTATATATTTTTATTATTATAGGTTTTAAGAAATTTTTCAAGAAAAGTATATTAATTACTTTTAATTTATTAATTTATTTTTAAGTTTGCTCTAATTTGAAATAATCAAATAAGCCTATTCAGGTGAACATAAAAAGAAATTATATCTTTTAAAATTTTAATCAATAATATCCTACATATGAAAAGAAGAAATATAAACATGTACAGAAGCCATTTACTGTTATATATCGTGCGAACATAATTATGTTTTAAAAATTAGCAATAATAGTAATTTTTTAACTTGCCTTACTTAATTTAGTGCTCTTTTCAATATCCAGAGACAACCACTTTTCGACAATTTCTATCTCACCAAGGAGGGAGATGCGGAAGGATGTTCGAAAATCTGAAACTTTTTTGCTAAATGTAAACATCCCCTCCTTTCATCTTTCCTCTCACCCCTAATTAGTCGAATTAAGACCATCCTAACGCGTGCGAAAAAGCGCGGAGGATTTTAGAATCCTTTGCAAACAGTACGTACCTTTTAAAGAACCGATGATGAAAAATCCTATCTAAGAATTATTTTAGTTATGCAAATGAAAATTGTGTCACTCGACAAAAGAAATCAAATTTAATTTCTTTTTATATACGCGATATCTCTAAACTGATGAAAATGACATAGTAATTCCTTCCTACACTGATCGTCTTTATGTTAGAAGGATGAGATTTTGTATAAGGTATTACATGATAATTATTGTATGGTATTATGGTATATGAAATTTTATATTTGTAACACCGAATTTGTATTTTTTTATTGAATTTTGAATGAAATCCATTCAAAGAAATTCTGTTTGTCCGGCTGACCAAATGCAGATGAACTCGATGACTACAAAGCATACAGAATCAAACAGACAGCATTAGGTAAACATGTCCAGCATCTAAACTGTGTCAAATTTTGAGAAAAAAATCAATTTGAGAGTTTCCTTTCTGTTATTTTGCATGCAAACAAGCGTCCCGGTACAATAGCGCGTCTTCCCGTGATCTAGACGTCCTGGGTTCGAGTCGCGGTTCTTCTATTCTATTCTATCTTTTCTTTTTCTATTCTATCTGTGAGGAGTATGAATGTGGCCTTCTGTAAAAGGAGCTCTGCAGGCGAATGTGGTGTGAGAGTCACTAAGACGTATTCTTGGCCCTAGTTAGTGCTCATTATTGTAAAACAAGATACGCACCCTCAGGTTAGAATCGCTGACCACGTCAGCGAGCTTGTTCATGCCAAGTGCCATTAGAAACAACAACATTAGATAAAAAAAATGCAAGGATTTAAATAAATTAAAATTGTGTTTTGTCTTTGTCACTAGATTGTATTTCTGTGCTATTTTTTTCTCAATTTGTTGGAGGAAAAAAAACCGGTTTCCTTACAAGCGAAAGTTTTCAAGTAAATCAAATTATTCCAAATCATTCTACATTTAAATAATATTAATTTTAATTTTATAATTTTTATCGGTAGTTAATTTGAAAATTACTTCATATTTATTAAATTTTAAACATAGTAATTTTATTTGGATATTTAAGAGTCAATATGTATTTTTGATGTTTATATGTTATGTTATTATGTATATGTTTATGTATGTTTATTTGATGTTTAAGATTCAATATGTATTACTAATATTTCAACAGATAAAATTCTTCTCATAGTATTTAGTTTTTTTTACACAATATTTAATATTTGGATACAACAAATAATAATGGCATTATAAAGCATTAGAAAGGGTACTCAGTTTTTACGACAGATGAAAAATAGAAAAAAAAATTAAAAATATATAAGAAATCAAAATAAAATATATACTATCTAAAATTAAATCCCTTTATCTAAAACGATATATTAAGACGATTAAACTCCGACGACAGATGAAAAATAGAAAAAAAAATTCAGGCACTGCACACTTGGTTGGAGATGGACTTTATTAACGTACTGAAACAAACTAAAAAAACAATAGTTATGCAACATATAATTTCTAATAAAAAAAAAAAACCAGAGAAGGAGTGTTCTGTAAATGGATCCTTAAAATCGATATCAGCTGAAAAAACTATTCATTACTTAATACGCATGACAAAATTCCACGGAGACCGTAATTGAACCTCATAAATTAAAGGGCGTTTGAGTCAAATACAACCGCGCCAAAAATAGAAAGATCAGTACCTCCATAAAAATAAGCTATGAGTCAAATGATTCGTTTGCAAAACACGAAGCCGTACTGACACACATCAACTACCCCGTAACTGTAACTGTGATCAGACTCATCAAGGGATGAAATGAAATAAGAAGAACAGCAGGTTAATGGCGTAAATCATTTCCATGCGTCGTTACGAGTGAGCAACTTCTCAGATTGATAATCCATATCTATAAATATCGCCCCCCCTGTTACCCTTTTTAGAGCGTAGTTAGAATAAAATGAAACAATGAAGAAATACCGAATGTCACAGCGCTCGGAACTACTGATATTGATTAATCCATACCTGTAAGAAGGGGGTGAAAAGGGGTGAAGCTATTTCTTTTATGATATTAATGTACCGGCAATTATTCATTACAGATTGAATAAAAGACGCCGATAGAATGTAGTTATCTGAAGCAAGCTGATGAATGAAGGAATAGTCAGAGATATGAAGTTCTTATTGAGATAAAACAAATCGTAATGGAATGAATAATAATTTAATATTAAGTTTAAAAAATTCCCATAGGTTTGCCTTGAAAAAATAGTTTGAAAATATACAGCCATTTACTGCTTACTCTTTTTAATTAATCAATTTTTCTTCGTAATCTTGAGCTTAGATTGAATATCCTTTAAAAAATCATCACTTTAAATTATGCTTATTGAGGTGTCACATTTATAAATTCTAACATAAGAGAAATTATTTTGATTTTTTTTTATTTTACGTAAAAAATCACACACAACGATTTTACTCTTTTCGTCGATTAGTAGAAGCATGAAAAGGGGAACCACTTAAATACAATTCTTAAGGAGCGTTTAGTCTTGCTTATTTTGCCATTTTTCTTTGTTCATTCTCCCCTTAACGCAGGCACACTGCAAAGTAGTTTCAAAAACAAAAAATAACAAATTTGTAGAGGTTACACAAGAGGGCGCTGCCATCACTCCCAGAAGAATGTTACGTCACTCGATTACCACCGTGGAGCATGATGGAAAGATGGAGTTGACAGATTAAAACTGTAGCGTGAAAGAGAAATGATAGATTTGGAATGCAGAGTTACTTACCAAGCCAGTGGTTGAAAGTAATATGGAAGATTCGATCGTAAGTTGAAACGATGCATCAATAGAAGTCCAATATGTCATATTAGCACTGCATACTTTTAATTGTAACTATTTAATTATCAATAAATAATCGTTAATATATCAAAATGTCTGTTTGTAAATGCAGAATGAAAACTCAGCATATAAATTCTTAATTTCTTTCAGAGATATAAACTCTCGTTTTTCAGTTGCGTAATCTTTCCATAGCAAACTATCATGGGGCAAATAAAAAAAAGAAAAAAGTTTTTTTTTTTTAAATCTGGTATCGCAAATTTCAAGTTACCATGTGAGCACATTATTATTATTATTCTAATCTAATCGGGTCTAAAAAATTTTCTCGATGCCAAAATATTTTTTGGTGAAATACGAGTTTAAACCGGTTAGATATACTTACGCGACTATTTTAACACTTAACACCACACCTCACCTCTATTTCTAGGGCTCACGTGACTACAGGTTACACATGCGTCGATATGGGGAAAAAACGCGATGCTTTTTTTTAATTCCAAAATTGTTAGAGCTCCAAAATCTCATCTCAAGGCCAAAAATCTCTCCACCCTCTGAAAATATGATTTTAATTGGATTGGAATAATCCCATGACTATTGTATTGTGCAAGTGTCAACTTTTAGAAAAGCGATATTCCCACCCCCTTCCAAAATTGCACTTTAAACAATACTTCTTAAGAAGATCTAAAAAAATTGATTAGCAGATCTTATAATCTTTATGAAAATTTAAACGAGAACAACGCGATTATTTTGTAGCTGAAATTATTTAACATCTTATAATCATGTAAAAACATAATGTTGTTTTTGGGGTGATGGTTTTAGCGTCAACAAAAATCCGTAGGCGAAAAATAAAAATTTTATTACCAGCACGAGCATCTCAAACAATCAACTTTTAATAACGCAATGCCATCGCATTTGGAATGTTTGGAATTTTCTTGCGCAAGAGCCGTGGTTTTGATTATGCTGCCCCATACTCAGTTTAAAATGATATCAATGTACATTAATCAAACAAAAAACGTACCGTGTTTAAAATTACTCATAAGCAAACAAGTTTAAAACCATCGCATTACATAAGCTCTTATTTTTTTAAAAAAAATAAGTTAATGACTGCAGCAAACAAAACCTAGAAAAATGACATTTTGAGCACGTAATTACAGGAAATATAATAAATAGGAAATGTGATATTTTGTAAATAATAAATGCGAGACAAAGTTTTTTGGATAGTTTGCAATATTAAAGTGACTCATTCAATGAGACAATTAAAATAAACAAAAGTATAATTTAAATCGCACGAGCACGCGGTGCTTGGCCGTTCAAGAAATAATGTTCTTACATGATACATTGGAATATGCATAGCAGATTTCATTTTAATCTTTATTTAAAATTATGCTCTACTTACATGTTATTCAGCATTTATAAGCTCTAATTTCTTACATGAACTTTTAAGTTTTAAATGAATGAGTTAAATTTTTTTCTTTCAATAATTGAAATGTCCCAAACTATTACTTTTCTCATTGTTATTTCAAAGATGACTATAGGATTTAAAAAATAGTTTGAAAGCTGAGGAGTCATTTACTAAAACTTTGTCACAACCTCATTTATAAATAATGGAAAATCTTAATTAAGGTAATGTTTTAATTATCACCATGAGTGGACAAATTCGTTTGGGCAGTGTATTATTTTCATAAAGGTTAAATGTTAGCATGTTATTTTTGTTAAAAATTTTATTTTCAAATTAATAAAAGTACTCTATTTATCATACTACCAAAATAGATAAATAATAGCATTTAGATATTCTAAGAGGAAGTTGCTGACCTCTTATATTCCTATACATTTTGTGACATTTTATATATTCATATTTTTCTCTTTTTTATTCTTTACATTGATACCAAGAAGAATGTAATACAATCCTTTATTTATGAAGATTTTATATCTCCACCAAAATAGATTAATCATAATAACAATTAACCTCATTATGATTATGTTAAGTTTTCTATTTGTATTATTTGTTATTATTTGTATTAGCAAAGATAATAACAAAATAATTTTGCATAAATAACTGTTCAAACTTAAACGGAAGGAAGCATTCTTTTTTCAATGTTTATGTTTATATAATGTGTAAGAAAATATATTAAATTTTATTATTTAATATATAAGCAAATATATGTTACATTATCTTAAATTTATTATTAAATTTATGTTATATTATTATCGAAGCTTAGTAAATGATCTAAAGAATTAACCTTCAAGATGAAGAGTTTATATTATCCATAGAAGAAGTTCTTCGATACAGATTGTTTTTTTAATATACCGTATTTTAAAAACTTTAAAGTTAACTTAGCCAAATTGTTGATCTATATCTGATTTTCTCCTCAGACAATTTTTTCCTTTTCCCTGTCATATCAAAAAGAAAATAAGTATAATATTGAAAACTGCGATCAAAAATTTCATATATATATATATATATATATATATATATCATGCTGGTTTTATATGTTTCTTACTGTGTGATTCACGAAAACTTAAACTAGTAATGACATTCCAATGTCTGACAGAAAATATATCAAAATAATCATAGATTGGTGTTTTATATGAAGATTTAGAAATAAATCAAAACATTAGCACATTGATTTCACGTATTTAGAAGAAATGTTCTTCGAAAGCTACTCGGCAATCCCACTTAACTTGAGAATAATGTTTCGAATTCACCCAAAAATTTATTTTGATCACGGCATTGGTCACGGGCAATTTGACATTCTGCAGTTATTTTTGGTTGTCAGGGGGGTGCTCTTTCACGATGAAAAATAGTTCTATTTTCTCTCAACACATTCGATGGCCATTTAGATCCACCAGCCACTTCAGAAAGGGGAATTCCTTTCAAGCATTTTTTTTTTGTTGAAAATGATAATAATAAACCGTTATTAGTTTTGCTTCTTTAAGGTAATGACACAGAACAGAAGACACTAACCAATAACTCCTGAGTTTTTTTTTAAATAATTAAGGTAATAATAAACATTCTATAACTTGTTTACTGAGATTTAGAGAATTGTAAATACTAATAAATTTTAAATTTTGGAAAAAAAGTAAGCTACTGAGATTAGGATATAAAAATTAATTCTGAAAATTCAATGTTTTGTTAAGGAATATTTGCTTGTAGTTCATAAAAATATGTTAATTTCTTTATTCTAGATTATTATTTTAAAAAAGCTTTAGAAACATTTTTACACCAATATATCTGTAATTAAATTCAGATGCAATGAAATTACTTAAAGAATAACTAAATTTTGGTTTCTAAATTTAAGCAGAATTACTTAATGTTTTTTTTTTATCTCAAAGACATGCAGTATCATGAAATCTCAAAGACATGTAGTAATTCATCATGAAATATCAAGGATATACAGTAATTTAAGAAAAAATTCAAGAATGATTAGTAGTGATTTCCTGTATCAGCATAAAATATTAACAATTATGGGGAAATTATCATTGATTTAATCTCGTGAATTGAGTTTTCAGAAGTAATTAACCTTAATCAAATGTGACGCAAGTTTTTTGCCACCATAATCCTCAGATCTCAAAATAAATAATGAAAATTAATATAACAAGCTCTGTAAGCCCTTTTTAAATTCTGAACATATTTTTCTTTCCCTTTCATTTTTTTTTACAAAATATTTATTACATTGCAAATTTCTTTGATATGTTTAGAAGTGTGTAGCTAACTGTATCGTTGATTTGATCGATTGTAGCACATAAAACGCAGGAGTGCATATACATATAATAGACTAAGAACTGCTAATGGGCATTTATAAGATCATTAATCAGTTAGGAGTCCAATTAATGACGTGTGAAAGATCTTAAGTTCAAATTAAGACTCAAAATTTTATTTCTCATGCAAATTGAGAGACAAATATTGCCAAATAAGCTTATGACTTATTTTAATTAATAAAAAATAATGAATTATATATATATATATATATATATATATATATATA
>JAOUZG010035355.1:2237068-2251799 GCA_026289955.1 Argiope argentata
AATTCATTATTTTTTATTAATTAAAAAACTAACTTTCTCGACTTTGCAATATTTATTCATAGTATTATCGTTAATCGTTAATAAAATACTTTCTATTCAATCGATAAGGTTAAAATTAATTTTTAAACATTTGTAATGGATGACATTTGATGCTAATACAGTTTTTTAGAATATTAATTCATTATTTTTTATTAATTAATTAAAAAACTAACTTTCTCGACTTTGCAATATTTATTTATAGTAGTTGCAATTTTCGGGTCTTGCAACTACTACTATCGTGATTTGTAGGGCCTTGGATTCGCATCCCTTGTGTATCGAGTTCTTTCCTTATCAGTACCCCCAGTACCACTGGGGGGTACTGAGTCATAGGTGATCGTTATTCGGTTGTTCAGAGGCCCATACCTCTGAAGCCACTGCCTTCTCTCCTTTCGTTGTAAAGCGGAACATGAGAACAACAATTGTAACTATTTAATAAAAAGTAACTAAAATAAAAAATTTGTAACTTCCTAAATTTTTTCTAATATCCAAAGTAGAAATTAATTTAAAAAATTGTTTTTTTATTACTTGTTTTTACAATGCATTTTAAAACCATAAGTTGAAAAATTAGAGTTTTAGTGAGGCAAGATTGGACACACACACAAAAAAATTAGAATTTTCGTTAATAATTATCAGAAAATAGTTTTTTTTAATCTTTTAGTATAATCATAAAATATACTAATTATATTATAAAATGAAATGGCCTATCAAATTTGTTTGAAAATTGCAATAATCTTTTCCGGGAAAAACACATTTTTGAAACTTCTTTATTTTCAGAGGACATTAAATGTTAAATCTTTTTATAATATAGAGTGTCAGAAGAGATTTAAATAAGTTATTTTAAATGCATCAGAGTAATATTACCCCATTTCTTCGAATGAATTGCTTTTTCTTTAATCCCCACATAGCCATTTAAATTTTCTGCATCTATTAAATCGAATTTTCGTCTTTCCTCCACCATTTACGTGTAAAGATGAAATTGGCAATTCAAACAGTTCTTCATTCAATCATAATTTGCAAATTCAGTTTCTTTTTTTTTCAAGCCAAAGCTTTTACTTTCAGGAGTTTTCTTAATCTTTTTGAGGAAAAATGAACTTTAAAATATGCTGACGTGGTCCAAAAAGTGTATTCTCAAAAATGGAGATTTTCCAATTTCTGATTTCGACACTTTCTTAATTGAAGCGGGTCTTTTTCTTAGTTTTATCATGACTGATATTTCAGAATGTTTTATTGTTTCAAATTTGTTTCAATAACATCATCATAGGACTCTTATAAGTTTTATAACATATCAAAGCAGAAATCTTAATTTTGCTAGAGTCACTATTATTTAAAAATATTGCTTAATGTCTTTTTGATATCTTCCAATATTCTGAATACTGTATTATATTATAAATACATCATAACAACATTTTAGTGGATTTTCTGTTAATACGGCTGTTAAAAATTGTACTTGAATCGGTCACTTCTATTAAAATTTTTACAATTAGGAGATGATGCATAACTCATAACTGAAAATTTATAGCATAAAAAGGGTCACATACATGACAAATCAGTGAGAATGTTGTGTGCCGATCCTCTTATTCAGAAATTATGCCATCAGGTCATCGAGGGAAAATAAGTTTTTGGAAACTATCAAGTATCTTCTAAGCTCAACAATTTTTCTATACTGATTCTTTAATTACTAACGTAACACAAAATTTGTAATCCTAGTTGCTGATTTATCTTTATTACTGATTAAGATAAATGTGTATGTGCAGATTTTAGCACTCCTCAGTCCAGACTATTTGATTAACAGCTATCAAACTTGGCAAATGGAGGTTGGAAATGTGCATCTCTAAGAGAATTTTGTGATATTTTTATTAAAAGTTTTATTAATTAATAATTAATTCCTATTTTGATGTTTCTTCGAGATGATTTAAGGTCATATTACTTAACAAAAGTAAATTTAATATCGTTTTAAAATGTTAAAAAAACCCTAAATGATCTATAGAAATTTGCAGATTTTTTATCTAATAAAAACGGGGATTTTATATTATTTTACTGATCGTCAGAGTTGATACTCCAATCAGTGATCGAAGTTTCCCAAAACCGATTAATCTAAAATAATGAAACTGCTGATTGTACCAAAATAATGGCATTCAAAGCTCCATAACTGTCCAGAGTTCGATACAGAGGATTGATATTTTTAAAATTTAAAATTTGGAGCGTCAATAATATTTTACTGAATCTGATTACTTAGGACCAGAAAACTGAATAAAATGTAGACTTTTCAATTTTTTCAGAATTGCATTTAATAAATGAAATAAAATATATTAATATTATTAGTTATCTTATTTATAAAATTTTATCCTTATTTATATCCTTTTAATTGAAGGATAATTTCCCTTATTTATATCCTTTTAATTGAAGGATAATTTCCCTTCTTTATATCATTTTAATTGAATTTCATGATGCTACAGAGAAATTTTTATTGAATAATTTTTGAGGTATTGCAAAAATTATATTTAAAATAGTATTTTGTATTTCACATGCAAGTGTAGTATCTTATAAATTAAGTGATTTGACAAATGCAAAACGTCCCTCTTGTACTCATATTCAAAAAATATATTTTGTTTTAGCAAAAAGGATTTACAATAATTGACGATTAATCACTCCGATTTCAATTATAGTTCAAAGTTTGCAGAAATTGTGAGAAAAAATTAGAGATACACAGTAAAAGTGAACAGAACAGCTTAAAGCTTCTCTAATATCATGAACAATGTGATTATCAAAATTTGAAACTTAAATAATTTTCTGGAGCAGATGATTAGAGACTGAATTAAATAGACACATATTTGAAAATTTAAGCGATCATTAGTACCAGAAAACATGCTAGTCGCCAATGGTGGCTGGTATCTAACATAAATGTTGTCAGAAATTTTGAAAATTAATATCATTTAAATTCTATCATTACTTGCTTTAATTTATATACTAATATACTGAAAAAGAGTCTTAGAAACACGCTTTTATTATTGCAATAAAGACTGACGTCTTTTAAAATTGAACAATTTTTCATTGTTTTTTAATATTTATTTGTATTTATTTTTATAAATAATTTTTAGCTCTTCAAATATTTTTTTTCTATATTATCAAATATGCCATTCGTATGGAAACAAGATTTTACTAATTGATTAAACAAGAATTAAATTCTTAAAATATTACAATATTGAATTATCATCGGGAAAACACAAATGTACAAAATTTTAAATTTATAATGCATCAGAAAATAAAAAAATTATTTCCATAATTTACACTTTAAAACACGAACTAAGTGAATTAAAAGTTTTTAAAAGGAAGATAGAAATTTTAAAGATTGTTTTGTACTTTAAAGCTTCTTTAATTTTGATTATATTTAAAAGGGTTAATATTTATATTAAAATTAAAAACAAATATAAATTAAGAAATGAAAAAAAAAAAAAAAACGTTGCTTCTGCAAAAAATAAAAAAAAAATTATAAAAGCAATTTCAGTTATCTTATGAAAAATTGCCCAAAAATATTAAATTTTGTTGATTTTTGCAAAAGTAATATGTAAATTGGATTGTTGGTGTGTAAATCATTAGTAAATGTTGGATACTTAAAACATTTAAAATTTATTTTATTTAATATAAACAAACAAAAAGCCCAAGTTATTTCATTTTAAATTAGCTGAAATGTTTTATTATTGTATTAAGTTAAATGACAATGATACAATGAAAACTCGATTCAAAATGTTATTAAAACTAAGTTTTGAAAAAAATTACTAGATACAGAAAATACATAAATAATTATTAAAAACAAACAATTATTATAGTTATTGAGAAAATAATGAAATTTACGCAGTCATTTTGAACTATAATTCAGAATTTTTTAATTCTTAAAAATATAAGATCAAACCTGCGCAAAACAATAATTAGGTTATTAAGAATACCTTCTAAGGATATATTCTAGAAACAAATACAAGTTAGAACATAAAAAATAAAATCAGTCCTTGGTTAATCAAAGGTGTTTTAATTTTAAAAATTTCTAATCCTAATATCTTTTTAATTCTAAATAATATTTTCAACATTGTCTTGAATTTCATTCTATATGAACTGAAAAAAAAATACTTGCTTCCTGCATTCTTTGTCTCTAGCAGTGGGATTTTTAACACTAGAGAATTGCTGTCTAATAAAAATATTTAAAACTTGTGAATTGATGCCTAAAAAATGTTTTTACATTTGTATAGCTCTCTAAAAGTTGTTTGTTAACCCTCTCGCTTCTAAACCGGCCCATTTAGGTTGAACAAGTTCTTTTCTAAAGGGTCGGTTTTCCCTTTTAGCCAGGAGTTCTGGTTGTAAAGTGAGAGCAGCCTTAGTTATAATTTGCTTTATATCCTAAACCTCTCATTTGAAACAAAAACTGACCATTAAATGGCCCCTATTATAGATATTTCAATGCCTGCTAACTGAATTATCTTTATGTAAACTATATATTTCTGTAGATTTTTTAAAGGTTAGAGATTTACTTTCTTTGTTTCTTTGTAAAATCTTGCAATATTGTAACTTGAATTACACTTTTTTATTTAATATGCCAGTTCAATAAAACTTGCATATTCCGTTTCCGTTAATCGTTGGATGTCTTAGACATTCTTATTAATCAAAACTTTTCATTCCCGTAAAGTTGGATGATTTCCATAATAAAATAATATTAGCCTGGTGTAAAAAAAACAATTTTTCACGTGTAGATCAAATGTTGCTTTCTTAAGTGTTAGTCGATGGAAAAATATCGAAGAAAATTACACGTTGAATCTTAAATTTATAAAAAGTGTTGAAATTTGGAGAAAATGATAATAATTATTTAAAAAAATATATACATAATTTTTTATTTTAAAATTGTACAAACCACAATTTTCGGTTTCTCACCCAATTTAAGTTCTTAATTTTTCAAACTTGATAAAAGAAAAAATATTTCAAAAAGTCACACTCATAATTCAATGTTTACGCATTAGGGTTAAAATCTTCGAACCTCAGAAAAATATAGGGACTTATAGTGTGGGCATTTCACATTTATTGACAGTATTTAATTAAATGATTAATAATAGAACATTATATAGACCGACTCGTACTCAAAAAGAGAATATACTGTAATAAAGCAGATAATGATATTATTCAAGAAAAATATAAGTTGAAGTTTAAGTAAGAATAAGGAAATACAAAATAAGAGTAGGCCAGTGTGATTCGCAAGCTTGTTGGGTAATAAATCTGCCATGTCCATCAGGGAGTGGAACTAATAATAAAATTGCCAACCCAGGTAGTACAACCTATAGAACAATATTGCAAGATATTATATAAAATTATTCAACATTATACAATATTGTATTATATTATACGAAATTATTTTATTTTAAGCCATATTATACAATATTGTGCGATATTATATAAAATTATACAATATTAAAAAGCATTGCAAAAAATTATATAAAATTATTCAATAGTAAATATTATTTGCAATATTATGCAAAATTATTATTAAACAATTTTATACAATATTTAGAATATTTTTTATATCATAGAATATTTTGCAATATATATGTGGAACTAGGGAAGTGCAAATAGTAGCTGGAAGCAAATTATGATTACATTAATAGACTGGAAATGATATAGACTGAATAGACTGTTTGCAGTGACATATCAATGAAACTGCATTGGAAATTAATGAGTTTCATTACATAAGACTAATATTCATTTACAACCATTTAGATATTCGTATAGACACTTAGACAGGATGACTAATGAACATTATAATTTTCAGGGAAATTCAAAAAAATACCTGCCGAATTGTAAAAATTTTACTTGCACTAAATTTCGAAACAATTGAATTTCATGAAATCATATTAAATAAAATAGCTCTTAATAAACACCAACAATATCTAATGGATATTTTTTGAGCAATACAGACAGCTTTATCCTGGATTTTTCAATCAATCCTGAGTAAACCAGATCTTGCGACGGCTCACTTCTCAAACAAATGCTGCAAATGAAATCAAAATGTTTTGCTTACAAATTGAAAGTGATGACAGCCGCACCTGTCTGGATCGATATTAAGAAATAAAGATGTTAAAAATATTTCGGTTTGTCAAGAAATGAGAAATTAGCCAGATGGCAGAATTATTATCGATCCTGTGAACGAGGGAAGACATAATTCTACATTTCATAGAATGTGTTATGAGTTATGATAGTGCATGCGAGATAAAAAATCCGAAAATTGGAATTATATTACGACATTAAATTAAAAAATCCACAATTCAAAATTTTTTAAAACAGATTTAAGATTATTTTAAGACATTTTGTTGCTACTATTTGCATTGAGCTTATCGATTGACAAAATACAACTATCACTGTTGTTGAAAAAATAAAGCCTGACAGTAGAGAGACTGTTTTGTCAGTTCTACAAAATAAAACTGTGGAGAATTATTTAAATAAATTTTCATATCGTATATTACTTGTCAAAAAAGGCACCAAAATAATTATAAAATATGCAAAAATGGGTTCCCCTTTTCAGACGTAGATATACATCGGATCAAGTTTGCTGACATTGAAAGAATTTAAATATGAATTTAAAATAAAATCTTTTATTAAATAATCGTAATTCGGATTAATAATCGTAATCTTAATTGTCTGTATGGTTTAGCGGCATGTGGAAGAAATTTAAATTGCATCTACCGCCTCGTCATTCTGGTTATTGAAAAGAAAAAAAAATTGGAAAACCATGAAAAACCGAAAAAAGATGCATGCTTAACAAAATATAATATCACTCGAATTAACGAGTATCCAAAAAGAGGACATTTTATAATTAAAAATATTTTTATAAAATGGTAGAAGTTTCGATTTTTCATTTAAATTATAAAAGTTTAAGCCTTTTATTCGAAATAAAATTATAGCTCATTGTGGTATTTTCATTGTATAACCCTAAATGTTATTTTTCAATCCCGAGATAATAAAATGAGGCACTTAATCAAAATGAAAGTCAAAAAGTCATAGTTTGTATAGTTTTAATTTCAAAGTAAACTATGGTATTTTTCCTAAACTTTAGACTCTTTGCGTGACCTGAAAGTTATCGTTGCTTAGCGTGCAAATGCACAAAACCTTAAACTTATTAGAATCTAATCTAAAAATTGATTTCCTTCATTTCACTCTATTAAATATCTGGAATAAAAGGATAAGCTGAGTAGATATATAAATATAGATATATTTATATATCTACTCAGATATAGATATATTAGATATAGATATATTATCTACTCAGATAATATATCTATATAATAATATATAATATATCTATATGAGTAGACAATATATCTATATAATATATAAGATATAGATATATTATCTACTCAGATTAGACATATTTATATATCAGTAGATATATAAAATAGATATATAAATATAGATAAAATGATAAGCTGAGTCGACTTTTTTGTTTATTGTTTTTTGATAGAGTGAATTTTTTGACTTTGTTAAATCTTTAGACAAATGATTTAAGCGTTTTCTAAAATAAAAAGTTGTTAATTATTATTTACGGAAAGTTGATGTACATAATACACAGTTTAAAAAAAAGACAAAAATCGATGAACAGACATAAAATAGTAAGAGTTCCGTATTGTTTTAAATTTATACCCAAACACTCATAAAAAACGGAGTATTATTTTTGGTATTATTAATTAAATAAAATTAATTATTAAATACTTTTAATTTAAAAAATACTGGAAGTCTCGTAAATGTCGAAAAATTCAGCTTCGCAAGTTTGATGAATCTTCTTGAAATCGAAATAATTATTTTCTAAATAATGCCGGCCTCTTTCATCTAGATGTGAAAAAATTATTTAAAAAAAGAGGAGGAAGGAGCTAAAAGAATTTAAAAAAATTATGTGCTCTTTAAACAAATCTTACACGTTTCTAAGATTTGGGCGAAGTCCATTTTATGTAAGTTAGTGCGTCCGTGTAAATATAAGCACGATTACTCCGACACGCAACAAAATAAATGGATGAAATCTGACATATAGTTTTTTTTTCGCAGTAGATAAATACATTTTGGCAAAGTTGTAGATCTGGATCAATTATAGATTCATTAAGTGAAAGAAAAATAGCTGAAAACGCAAGCTCAATTTTCTTCTTTCTGCCAAAAAACACAGAAAGGAAAATTTGGAACGGAACCAGTAAAATTTCGGACAAAAAAATAAGAAGATGCGCATATAATTTAATGGAATTCATAGAAAAGGATAACAGATTTTTATAAAATGTTTTTCAATTGGATATGTATATTTATGCAAAACAGAAATAAAATGACTTTATGAAGTAGTTCATTTATTCAAGGTACTGTAATGATGTTTTTATCTGATACTTTATATTTATAGAGTAAGAATAATTTTCAGCAACTTTCCTAGATATTATAATTTTTATTTTTGGTATTATTCTAGGTATTGATTAAATATTTAAACTTCCCTTTTTGAAGATAAAAGTAACCTACTTTGAAATGAATTATAAATATCAATGAGATTTATCTCTGATTTGGCTATTAGTACATAAATGGACTTTCCTCTGTTGCCATTGTGGTTTTGATTTTAAGTTTTTGATTTTCCAATTTAATGCAAAAAATATGCAACAAATTTCATTTATTATTAAAACTGCATTTTCAGATTAAGAATGATTGAATTAAAAGTATCAATAAAGTTGTAAACGTTCTTTTTATCGAAACTCTTAAGCAGTTAACCTTTGGAAACTTTGTTTTGATTACTGAAAAATAACCGAATGCGTGCTCAAGCAATAAAATAATTCATCATTGTGAATTATGTAAAAAATATATATTAAAAAGAGTTAAAAAATGTATGAATGGCATTCATATTTTTTTACATTATAAGGCAGACACTGTTATACAAATGTGAAAAATAGAAAAAGTTATAATGTTTATAACTGTCATGATAGTCAAGTTAACCTTGGTTCTTTTAAAGAAATTATTTGCTAGTGATAGCATTTTCTGCAAATTTATTTTTATAAACGACTCCACGAATTGTACAATATTTAAAATGAAAGACATTTCTTAAATATCATTGAAAGTGTTAATTGAAACCAAAAAATTACTATTTTTGTTTTATATAAAGACTTTAAGATTTTTAAAAAATTGTATGAAGTTTAAACCATAATATTCAGTTTAAAATAACATACAAGTGAAAATTAGTGGTAATGTAAATTTTTGTAAGGGGTTTTAGGAATCAAATGGATGGAAGTTGCTATGAGGATGTCTTAAATTATGAGACATATAAGGATAAATTACAAATAAAATTTCGAATTCTTTTTTATTTTTGACAAAGCCTTAATATTCCGATCTCCAGCGTTAAGAATTTAAAAGAAATAAATGTAAGCTATTTTATCAAAATTCAAACATATTTTTTAGAAAAAATATTTCCCCAGAAAGTTACAAGTTTTTTATAGCGGGATTGAAATTATAACTTAAAGCGAATTTCTTTTGGAAATCATTCTAATTTTTAAAAATTTCAAAGTTGTTTTTTAAAAATGTAAAAAACAATGTAGTCATCTATATAAACAAATTAAAGTTCAAAATAATATATATGTATGTGTATTATAATTCTTAACATTAAAAAAGCTGAAAACATTTGAATAGTAGTCTTTCTGCGAAAGAATTAAAAAGAAAGGGCAAAAAGAACAGAAGACGGCTGAGGCAATCAAGTTGCTATATTTCTAGCATCTTTCTTCTTGATCAGTGGAGATATAAAAGAGATTTCCATAAATTCCATTATCCACGATTTTAAAAAATTAAAGTTGAGAAACAAAGAGAAGTAGAGTGCAGAGAACAGGAAACAACAATTCATTTGGCCATACCTACCCGCTTGGCCATACCACCCACTAAGTGAAGAAAAAAAATGATAACAGTGAAAAATGGAATTCTTTGAAACTATCTCATAATTTCATAATGGACAATGGGGCTCTTATCTTTGGTGTAAAAAAATTTAGCATAAAATTATTACTATACTATAATTTTATAACGTGAATTATGAGATTATTTTGGACTTTTCAATTTTATATATATTTATGAATAAACTCTTTTATCTTTTTTATATTTCATTCTCTCTCTCTCTCTTTCACACACACGCACGCACGCGCGCACACACACACACAAACACACACACCATAAAATCGCAGAAAAGGTAGAACAAAATATAAAACAAAAGGTAAAATAAGATTATCAGCTCTTAAGTGTTCGAGAAAGTATGACATCGAATTGTATCTGAAAAGGTACTACATTCAATTTAAATGCAACAGTACGAATATTTTATTAAAATATGTAAGTATCCATAAAAACTCATTCACTATGCTTATAAATAAAGCAAAGATCTTCAGATGATCGAGAAACAAGAGGGTATAGTAAATCGATATGAATTCAATTCTTTTTAGGAGCGGTACTGTGTCTACCCCCCCAGCAAACATATGCCCTTCCCAAGTTAGTGAGAAATAGTATATTTTGTTTTTCCCAGCACCTTCATACTGCTTCCCAGCAAATGATTGTAAGTTGAAAGCGTGAGTATTCCTTACAGAGGTATAAATAAAACAACATTCGAATAAAATATAAATTCCTCCAGTCTTGTATCCCAATTATATTTGTAACTTGAAAATTTACGAGACATTTCATGATGATTTATAAGTGGAATATCCATTCATTACCATTTTAAAGAGCAATTCGTGACTGCGATTGTCCTGTTCAAATAAAGGCATATTATTGCTCAATTGTTTGCTCAGCTAGAACAGGGGCTTTTATAAAACTATTAAGTTTATTTCTGGAGTGATAAATTATTTCTTCTAATGAGCATTTAAACATCGATTTGAATAGAAAGCAAAGCTTTTGTGTCTGCATGTAAATCGTTTGCATAAAGAATAATTGCATGATAAAAGCGTGTGTAACAATTTCCAACGGCTCATGGTTCATTTAGATATAGAGATAAAAATTATATAAAAAAAGAAAATATAATTAAAAATATTTAATTTCATTTTCAAAAAATATTTGAAAAGGTTTTTGAATTTTTTTAAAGTATATAGAATTATTGGGATTAAAAAGGGGGTATATGTGAAATTCTATTTAAAGCAAGAAAAACTAATGACTCAAAATTTTTATACTTGAAAATTTAAAAAATTTTTTTATAAGAATAACTTTCATACCATCTACTGGGGAATTTATTCTAGAAGGTAACACGTAAAATGACATTAAATGAAATAAAACAAGACGGATATACTTCGATCATTCGTTTAAAAATACTATTGATAATGAAATTTAAAAATATTGATAATGAATTAAAAAAACAGAATTTGGAAATAAGATATTCATTTTATTAATAAGTATTCCTTTTATTTATTCCTGAGTATTCCTTTTATTACAAAGTAAGAGTACCTTTTATTATTAAGAAGTTACATCAGGCTCTTTCCTTATAAAATATTTTCCCCTGTACACTCACAAAAAGATCTTATCTGCCATTTTTAGAATCAAATACATAATTAAGATAGATAGATTATTCCTTTTATTATTAAGTAAGAGTCTCTTTTATTATTAAGAAATCACCTCATGATCTTTCCTTACAAAATATTTTTTCTATGTACTTTCATAAAAAGAATATATTTTTGTTTTTTCACTTATAGAATAAAGAATAGTTTACTTTCATATTAGACACAATTCAGTTTTCATATTAGAATAATTCATATTTCCATTTTTAGTATAAATCGCATAATTAAGATTGATAAATTAAATAGTAACATGCTATCTTTTGAATTTTATTCAATTATTAAACGGGCTTACATATTCATAAGATGACAAAGCAATACTAAAATTGGTTTTTTATCAACAAAGTCGATTATTAATTTGCTATTTTATAGTAAATTTTAAACCCAGTTGGTCGCATTTAGTAGATAGTTTTGTAATATTTAGGGATATTTGATCTACGATTTCATTATTTTTCTTAAAATTTAAAATAGAAAAAAAATTCTCCTTACAATAACTTATACCGAAGATGCAACAGGATGTCTATATTTCAGTATATAAAATAAAACCGAACAGATTTGGAAATATTGCATTATGATTGTTTAGCTTATATAACATTAAAAAGAATAGCATCCATACATGAACAGCTTTCACCTCTTGCATCAAAATGCAACAAAATATGCGATGATAGTGATCTTCCGCTTCTATGCAAGTCAAAGAACCGGAGATGATGTTTTATTATTATTTTTTATCTCCTTCCCTTGCAAAACAAAGAAAACATTGCAATGAATATCATAAACTATCACAGAATGCTTCATTCGGCATCCTTTTCCTTTCTCCGTGCTCTGTAATAAACCGTGCACAGCGGAACAAATCTTTTCTCTTTCTCTTTTTCTAGACATCTCCTAGGAAAAGGAGGAGAGGATAATTACGCGGCTTTCCTACAAATCATAAACACACTAACCTGTAATTCTTCCAGGCTTTTTCCTCGGGTGTGAATGGAATGCCAAGTTAAACGTTTGCAGGAACAGGTGCACAGAAGGCAAGCACGTCGGATTTTTCTCTGAAAGGAATGTAGAGGATGTTCAGGCTCTTCAATGGACCAGGATCGGCGAATGTCATAGACACGACTTCCCTCCTTTCTCTCTCGCCTGCGAATTCCCAAGTGGAGCCAAAATTTGAATTTTATCGCTCCGCTTGGCGACGGAAATGTCACATGCTCGGAAAGAGATTGACCATGACTGATATTTTTTGTTTGGAGGTCGTGACCTCTTAACTCTTTCAGTCCCGGTAATGTGCATTTTGTAGCAGGTACTTTCCTGTTTGCACTGCAATATAAGGCATCACTTTATTAGCTTTATCACTTTTATTAATCACCTTTTTTACAGAGCAAATCATTTTTTTCTTATTTTTTATAATGAAAAAATTGTGCCTTTTTTTTCTGAGGTCTGCTTATAAAAAACTAATTAAAAAAAATTAATTCTTTTAACATTTTAGCCACTTTTCAAAATAAATTTTTGAATTGTATGAATTTATTTTTAAAGTAATTTTTTTAAATAAAATACTAAAAGAAATTATTTTTAAAGTAAAATTATTAATTAATTTAATGATATTATTTTGAAATAGCATTTTTTAACTTGGACTGCAGAATATTTCTGCATGTCTGTTATAATGAAAAAATGTTGTGCATTTTTTTTAAAATTTTTCTTATAATTAATTACTTGAAACCAAACTCCTTTAAATTTTGATTTTTTTCAAATAAACTTTTGAAAGATATGAATTAATTTTAAAAATAAGTTTCTTTTTGAAACAAAATACTAATAAAATTTTCAAATTAACAAAAACCAATTATTTTCATTTCTTTTTGAAATAGCATTTTTCTGCTTACGCTTCAGTATATTTCTGCATCTCTTTTATAAAGAAAGAGTGTAGCTCATTTTTATGGCCTATTTATAAATGATTACTTAAACAGAATTAACTATCTAAAATTTTCAGTTTCTTTTTAAAATTAGCTTTTGAAAGATTTGAATTTTTTTTAAAAATAATTCTTTGGAATAAAATTTATTAGATAAATTAGGATAATAAGAGAAATTATATAAAAATTAACATAATACTCTATTAAAGTCATTGCATTAAAAATAAATCTCCTTTTGCAATGTCTCAATAAACTTATGTCTCTATTTAAAAAAAGATGTTTTATATACAACACATTTTTTAAAGTTATTTTTCTGTTGTTTTATAATAAACATGAATCTGACTTATTATACCAAAGTTTTGGGCTTACTTCTCTTTGTGGTTCTGTATCCCCATGAAAACATACATGGAGTTATTTAAATTTAATACAGGCTAAGAGATTTACTGTTAGTGGAATTTTTTTGGAAAAAGTATCGGTTAAGACTTAAACTTACTTTGATAAAAAGAATAATGAGGTGAATGTCAAAATAATCCATGAATAGTTTCAAAACGAGGTAGGAGCCCTTCAGTAATCCCTTAATGCTTCCATACAAATGCAGCAAAGTGCAAATGATAACTTCGATGATTTGAATTGTTAATAATAACTTCAAAAATGATGATGTGATAATAAACTTATAAAGTGATAATAATGCGATTAGTAAATGACAACTTTAATAAAAGGATACTATGTATGATAAAAAAAGCAATTCGTTCTTTTATAATCTGGCTCATTTTCAAATAACATTTATATCATCAAAGGAAATAAACCTAACTTAATATAAAATTTAATACTACGAAGATAAGTTATGAGTAAGGAATTAAAGAATAAAATTATAATATTAAAGATAAATAATAAAAAATAATAAAATTATATAAACAATAAAATTATAATATTAAATATAAATTATAGTATTATATAAAATTTTAATATTAAATAAAAATAAAAATAATACGAAATTGGAATGTAAAATTAAAATAATAAGAAATGTTCATATAAAATTAAAATCATATGAAAATTTTAAGTTAAGTAAAAAAAATGAAATCTGTGATTGTAGATTTTAAGTTATCATGTGAAAACATTATTATTTTTAGTCATTATTTTACTTCATTAATTTAATTCATTAACCAGTTTAAACCGTTTTGAAACAGTTATGAAACTTCTCTATCAGTAACTATTCCTTTCTTATATATATATATATATATA
>JAOUZG010035355.1:2252809-2263942 GCA_026289955.1 Argiope argentata
TATATATATATATATATATATATATATAAGAAAGGAATAGTAACAGCTGGAGAAGTCAATTAAAAAATAATATAAAATAAAAATGAGATGATAAGAATAATAGAAATAGCTTGTGATAATTCTAATCTGCAATAAATATCATTTATCCTCGAATATAGTTACATCTTAAAATAATACTATATTAATTTATCGAATGTATCGACATCTTTTATTCGGCGAAAGATCTCCTACTTGTCCAAATTGCCTAGTAAACTTAACTATTGCTCATGTTTAAATCGGATGTCCTAATTTTAGATTTCATCGGATATATTTTTTTAACTGCTCATCCTTGGAAATGTGAATTATCTTTTTTGAGCTATACCCCCATGAAAACATTTTTAACTTTTAAGAAACTGTTGGTATTTACTATTTTTATTAATATTTTACCATTATGTAATTTAAGGATAATTTTTTTCTTTAAAAGACAGCAGATCAACATTTAATCCCTTTGCAATTTGGCATTTATTTAATTTTTACATGCATAATATTTTATATATATATATATATATTTTAACCATATACGTCTGCCGCTGTATAGTCAAAACTGGCTTTTGCGCCATGAAAACCCACGAATCCAATCCGGGTCAACACAATCTGATTAAAAATGATGTTTTCTATGATGTTTTCTAAAATGTGATGAGAAATTAATTATCCCAACATAAGTATTTCTGTGCAGTATTCCAATTGTAAAAGCGAGAGTTGTCTCCTCGAATCCTTCTAGCATACTTTCCATTTATTCCCTATCCCGTATAAAATTATAGACTTTGATTGAAGCCGCGAATACCCTTAATGATCTTATTGAACAACAGTTACGAAATAAAGATCTTGGGCATGAATTTAGGATTTTTGATGAATAAATCCTTAGGAAATATATTTTGGACGTCTTTTTATAGTGCAATTTATACAAATGGATTCATTAATCTAATTATTACGTTTATGAATTACTGCTTAAAAATGAATTCAAAATACAGAACTACAGGAGGTATGTTTTTTTAGTTCAAAAACTGATATATGTATCTATAATTTAACAAATTATGGACAAAATATGATATGCATCTATAATTTTAGATGCTAAGTTTGTGCATCAAATTTTGCAATACAATTTCTTTCTCGATAAGTACCAAAACTTTTCGTTTTGTAGTCATTAAATTGATTTGTACTCGAGGAGACTTACCTTAATCTATATAGATTTCATGAAAAATTGTGTAGAATTCGGAAAATTTCATGATGATTCCGAGAACCAAATTTCATTTGTCTAGTTCAAAATGTGTTCTTTTTAGTTTTCGTGTTCGCAGCCATGATATTGATTAGAAACTGCTAACTTAAAAAGTGGAGATTTGTCAAAATATCAAATTCAATTTTTTCACGATTAGAATATTTGATCTATACTTCGTATATGAAAGACTAAATAAAAGAGCGTGATATTTTAATTTAGTAGACCATTTTGTAAACAAATAATGTTATCAATTTCTTGAAAATGATTGATCATCTCTATCTCTTTTAATAATAAAGTAGGATATGTTTGCGTGTGTGTGTAAGACTTCTAAAAGCCAGATATTTTGATTTAGAGCCACCAGATTCGTTTCAAATACGCTTTGGAGAATAAAAGTAAACAATTCAGAGCGTTATTCTAAAACTTTGTTAAATAAGTGATATTTTAGAGTTTTTCTATTAAAATCCTTGAAAGTATTAATACATCAAATTAATTTCTGCATCATTTTAAATTAATTTTTTTCAATAATATGAATTTAATTTTCATTCAATTCCTTTTGAATTTTAGCATTTTTTTAAAAACCATTCTTTTTGCGTAATCCTCATCAATAGATTTTATTGTCGCGATGAAAGTCGAACCATATTCTATGGTGCGTCAAATTAGAAAAAAAGCACCTTTTCGTTGTTGAAACCTAAGGAAGAAGGGTTTTAGCTTATATCCTTATAGTTTACGTGAGTAAAATAGGAAATAAACCGCTTATTGCAAGTTAGAAAAGAAAGCAATTGAACCGTTATGGTTTTAATATTGCTAGGATGTCATTTGACCAGACTTCATTGGGCTATTTATATAAATAATAAAAAGAGTAAACACAAAATTTCTAAAATAACTTGACTTTAATGACTATCCCAATTTAGTACACAATCCAATTAACTGAAAATAAACATAAACAATATTTTTGACGAATTAGCTGATCGTCAAATGTGCCTTGTTTAACAATCTATTTAATTTAGGAATTATAAAGTTATTTATCTAAATGTATAATTTTTAACATTTAAAATTTCTTGTTTCAAAGTAGATTATTTCAGAAACGAATAACTCAGAAATTCAATTTCACAAAAATACTTATTTTTAAAGTTTTATTTTAGATTTACATATTAAGAAAACCGCATGTGAACGGAATGAAGCTCTTCATGAAATAATGTAAAAAATTAACTTTAAATGAAATAATTACTTTGAATCGGAAACTTGAGAAAGTGTCATCGTAAAGATAATCTTACATTTTATAATTTCATAAATGAATACATGTGAGTTGAAATAAATGAGATACATTAGTATTTGAAGGAGAAAGAACTGTTTTTGATCTGTACATAGAAATTTCAAAAGATGTAATTTGTTTCTATAAATAAAAATATATATATTCTTTTTTATTATTTTGAAGAAAAGTTGAAATTTCTGTTTAGCGGATCAAGCCTTTTCATGCTTAAACAATTCAAGTTTTAGACATTATGAAAAGAGTTTACTTCTCTTACGGCAGATACGCCATCCTTTTTGAAAAATAAAATGGGTTGCATAAAATTCCTGCAATAAATTAAAAGCGAAAATCATATTCAATTCATCATGAAATTCCTATTCCTCTTCAGTTAATTGAAGCGGTACGGTAGCATGGTGGAAAGGACTTGGCTTGTGAGTCGTAAGATTTCAAGCTCAGAACTCGATTCCATTGAAGGACCACCATGTAAAGAGGGCCTGTTACAAGTTGAATCTGTTAGTCCAAACGTCCTTCCACTGGTGTGGTGTGAAAAGGAAGGTGCCAGTTCAAGTGTCGACACCGTCATCTGACCATGGTTCAAAATTATGAGGAAGATCCCAAAATAGGCCTTGTGTTGCTTAACAGCGGGTCAATAATGTAAGTAAACTAGGTTAAGCTTAGTTGTTTGACGAATAAAAGTAATAATTTCTTATTAAAAATGGCTTTAAGTGAAATTCGTTTGTGTTCCAAGCTTAGAAAAAAATTAGCATTGCTTATTTTGCCTAAATAACCCTTTAAAAATTAATGGAAACATCATAATAAATTAATGCTTTCCAATAATCTAATAATGTATTCTCAGCAACATTATAAATAGATAGCGTTAAAAACTATACAGAGAGCCTCAAAATTTCAAAAACATCTTATCCTTCTAGTGAAAATACAGTCTATAGAGACATGGAGATGCACTTTTTAGCTACAAGGGGAGGGAGTGCTGTAAAGGGTTGCTTATATTAAATTTAAGGCAAGAAGCACTAGACTGATGGAGATAAACCCAATTTCTTCTTCACTTCGATCACCAGATATTGCCATGTTTGAATAATCTGATATCTCCAAGACATTTTCAACAAGATTCCATCGCACGGCATAAAATGAGTAAGATATTCTGGAATGTTTGAGGGTCCCATTTGCGGATGAAGTGATGTTTAACGAAGGAGTAAATGAAAAATCATAGCTGATTCAAAATGTTTTGCTTTTCATTTTTTTTTTGCTTTGAATTTTGTACGTCCTTTTACAAGGACAATTATGCTTGTATTACAAGAATTATTACATATTCTCTGTAAAAATACATTTCCAAAACGTTTTATTTATTGCAAGTTTTAATAATAAAAAATTTTAAGTTGCTCGCTAAAAAGCAAGAAAATAATATGGCAAGAATCATTTAGAAACTTCTGTACTTCTAAATATAGAGTAAAATGTTTTGAGGTGAGCATTAAAATATATTTAATATCCATTAGGACAGAAAAATTTAAAAGAAAAGTTCCTGACACTATGCTTTAAGAGGAACACAGATAAAAGAACGCAAGAAAAAGAAAGAAAAGGAACACAAATGAAAGGAACTTTCTAAGAAAAAAAATTGGGTGCAAATAAAAGTCTTGGGCATTAGCATATAAACACGAAAAAACTTTTATCCAGAAAGAAAACTTTTGTATGCAGGTTCAGCTGCCAAATGCATTTCTGTCCCATTTTGGGTGAAGGGTTTTCCATTCCTACTTTTAAATTCACACTCACCCTGTATATATCTCGTTCACATTTTCATTCGTAAATAAAATACTTTTCGTTCATCCCCTCAATATCAAATGCATTTTAAAACTTGCAGTGGAGGATGCTTGATGTCAATTCAGTTTTTTCAAATATTAATTAATTAAATTTTAATGTTTTAAGTAGAGTTTTAGCAGCTTGGAATGAAAATTGATATCAATAGCTTTATCGGCAATACCTCAATCAGTAAAAAGCAAATATTTCTGTATTTTATGGGTGAAAGTGAAGAATGGGAGTTAAATTCTTGCGGAAATCAATATCTTTTGATAAATTATTTATATTAATTGTAAATATTTAATAAAAAGTAACTAAAATAAAATTTTCCTTTATTGCCTTAAGCGGGAATTGACTTAATTTTTTTTATAGAACTTGTGTCAATTTTAGGTAAAAATACTGCTCAATAGCTCAATAGTGTCTTAAATTGATTAGGTACAAAAAATGGCATCTATTTTTGTTTAGAGTTGATTTTTAAAAGCTAATGAATTGTTTATAAAAAACATATGTGCAATAAACTTTTATTCGGCATTTTAAACGTTCATCTTTGTTATAATAGCATGGATAACTTTACTACAGATAGTAAATGTTAATTTCCGAGTTTTTAATTTGTCACGTTATTTAGTCTTACACTTTGAGCATAATATTAAAATTATAATATGCTTTATTAATTAACTGTAACTTATTCAAAAATGAAACTTTACATTGAATGTATTTCTTATTTTAATTTTTTTATTGAATTTATTAGCTGTAACTTTCGATTATATGAATATTCGAATACGATTATTCGAATACACAGAAATAGAAATACAATATTTTGCAGGGATTTGAAAGATTGTTATTCATTTTTTCATTCGAGATTTCCCGAAATTTTGAAAATTGGTCGATGCAAAGACAAAATCTACATACAAATATTCATTGCTTTTCATAATGTATGTTTGCTTATCCTATTTTTTTATTTACCTTTAACATTTAGAGTAACTTTTTGAGAAATTTGTTTTAGGATGAAATTTTATAAGAAGCAGATAAAATCAAGATTTCATATGAAGCCATTTGGAATTAAAAAGGCTGAACAATAACAATTTAAAAAAAGTTAATAATTTTTGCAATCTAATTTTCTGAAGCGATCTTTATGACATGGAGCAGCATAAATTAATCATTATTAACTATATTTATTTTTTAAACTGTGTTATACGTGTATATATGCCAATCGAATTTTCATTTTTGCTAGGTCGACTTATAATTTTTTATTCGATAAAAATGAAATCTTTTTCCTTTCATTATGATATTTTCGCAAAAGTTATGTTGTAACTATTTATATTTCTTAGAGTATGTATATGTGTCATATCTTGATCTTAAAAAGAGGACTCAAAAGACTTGTAATATACTTCATAGTTAACTAGTTAACATTTATGTAATTGAAATCTTACAGTTAAACTATTGTTGTTTGACAAATAAAATAATTTAACGAATATGTTTAACCTAATTCATTTCACTCGAAAATGTAAATATATATTAATTTTGTATAATATGAATGTAAAGACCATGCAAAAAAGAGCAATAAAAAAAGGTAGGTAATTTTTATTCCTGAATATTTTAAAAGAAATAAAATTATGATAACTATAAAAGAAATATTATGTTCTACTAGTATTTATCTTTTATTACCTTTAGATGTATTTATTAATCTAAGAAAAATCCTTCTTTCATTAATCTTGTTTTAAACACTCTAAATTTTAGATGAATGACTAATTCCAATTCAACTCTATACAGTGCATTATTGGAAAAAAAACCGTGTTGGTAATTGTAAGTTTGTCATCTCCATTCTCTTAAGAAAAGGACGAAAACCCCAGGGAAGTGAATTGAAATCCTTTCTGAATTCTCAGGAAAAGTAACAGCTTACTTATTCGGCAACTTCTCATCTATATATTCTAAACCTACCTTTCTAAGCAGATAAAACAAGTAAGAACTGTAAACAGACAAATACTAAATGAACTATTCCAAATGATTTCTAGTAATCAGATGTTTAAATGAATTATCGTCATCCCGACTTTATTCGGAGATAATGGATGTAATCCTAACACCCTCACAAGCACTATAGTATCAATTTATCTACGTCCTAAAATTAATTATTTTTTTAATCACTCGAGCTCTGGCTTCTTTCTGAGTACTAAGTTGCACACATTTTTGTTTTCTCGCAATGAATTTTAATATATGCTAGGTCAAAACATCTTGGCTGCAATTCCAGTCTAAAATTATATAAGTTCACAGCATGTTCCAGTGGTAATTTTTTTATTGCTTTTTGTCTTCTAGTTCGATTTATGTTGCTGCTTGTTCACGGCTCGCACAAGCAATCTTTATAATGAATAAAAACAATCGTTTCATTGCATGATGAATAAAACGTATTTAAAGAATCCTAAGTCTTAATCCATAAATCAAAAAATACTTTCCACGCATATATATTTAGCAACTTTTCATCTATGGAGGTAATGCCTTCCACAGTTATGGAAGGGAAGCCAGAAGCAACTAGAAGTTAAAACATAAGTGGAATCCATTTTATATCATAGAAAAGAAAGGCAATAATAACATTGATTACTTTTAATAACAGATAATATTATAATCAGGAAATAATCGTGACACTTGTTTGCATTTCGCTTGATTGTAAGATCTGGAGCAACAAAATTTAGTAAATAGCTACTTGTTAGATTGTAAATGTAGATTATTTCATGATTTTCAAAAGTTAATAATATTTTAAATTAATTAAAATTGATAGGAATTGACATGAAGATTTTAAAAATAATTTCAGAACTTATAATTAATTCCACTTTGGATTTCTTTAAAATTTAAAACAAATAGTTATTTATTCCTATTTACTATATTCTGTGCGAAGAAATTTTTTAAAACCAACCGGTAGACAAAAACCATAACAGTTTTTATTGCCGTAAAGCAATTCATATTAATCTTATTATTTCATGAATAAAGATTCGTGTCTTGTTAGCAAACAAAAAGAAGATAAAAACAAAAGCTTCAAACAAGAAGCAGAAAGGAAATTTTCACTTTAATCCATTTTGCTTCAAAAATAATAATATAAACGAAAATAAAAATCATATATAGCTCAAAATATTGTCTTCATTATAAAAATAAAAAAACTAAATCCTGAATCTTTCCAAATAGTCCGTATGCTCACATTTCATATCAAATGTTTCTTAAATAAAAGTATTGCTTTGTTTTCTGAAAGTTAGTTTCATCACCCAATCTTTTACAACTTTTAATATTATGATAAAAATGCTTTCTTTTAACATGAAAATCTATAACGAAGATTTTTTTTTTGTTAACAAGATGGTATTTTCAAAATGTCATTCTTTTTTTTTATTATGTTATATGAAAATTATAAGGCAAAAAATACAACGGCTGATTCAATCAAAAACAGATAAATCAAGCGTAATTTATTATAAAATTACGATATCTTCAGCTGGAAGCTAAATTACTCACATTATGGTGTAAATATATTTCATTACATTCAGAATGCTCTCCCTTTCCTTAGTTATGTTTTTTTATATCCTCAATTTTTCCATTTTCTTTAATAAGTATGACAAAGCTTTGGCATTCTTATACTCATAACATTTTCTTCATTGTGTTCTAAATAAAAGTGCCTAAGAGGCTAGCAGAATCACCAGTGATCACGCAACCTTCTATTTATTAGAGTTAACTCTGACTTCATTTCATTTATGCAATGCTCGTAACACCGAGAAACTTTTATTTCAAGAAAACTGAGACGTTTTTAAATTAATCATTATGTTCTATTTTTTATAATTCCTCAAAGGAATTATAAAAAAAAACAGAGCAAACCGAAGACTCGGATGCCTACACAAGAATTATAAAAAAAACTTTTATTCTAGAATTAAATAAGTAAACAATCTATTTCTGCTACTTACACGAATAAATTCAAGAAGTTCTTCTGATTGAAGGAGAAAATAAATATTGTAGAGTTACATTAAGTCTTAATGGAAGAAATTCTAATTTTGTCGACGAGCATTTTCGAAAGTAATGGACCCAGAAACATGGATCATTTCTCTGTATTTTATAGATTTTATTGTATTTTATGATGAAATAATTATTCAAATAAAAGAGATAACCGCACTAGATTTTTTAAATGAACAAAAATATATAAAGCATTTTCTTCTTACTTCAAATAGACTGGTCTGAAAATGTGTGGTTGTAATTTTAAAATCTATAAATTTTTAAGACAATCTGTAAGGGATGAGATCAGGAATTTGCATGGGACAAAGAGAAATGTGTGGGTGAATAGCTGTGACCGAGTGGGGACCAAACTCGCTACGTTAGGGTTTGTAGCCGAGTAATATAGCCATTAAAAAAATATTGTCAGGCTTAAGAATCTTTCACCACAAGTTACTTTTTACTTTTTTGTCCGTTTAAAAGATTTTTATATTAATTTTCTTATTTTAATTATTATTTTTTGCTTTTTAAATTTACGAATGTATGAGGTCTTGCATTTGATTTTAAACTAGCCTCCAGCTGAGTTAACTATGACATGACCCCATCTGTTGGTAACGAAAGTTGTTATTTAATTGCCAAATTTATGCCAAATTCACACAAGAAACTGAGTTAAGATTGCTTTGTCTTTTAGTTCCAAACTATATTTCAAATTTCGCTATATCATCGATGTAAAGTTTTCACCTAATAGACAAACAAAAGGCAACAAAGTAACATCGTAAAAATGAGTTAACATCGAGACAATTTTTCGAATAATTTTATAACAAAAATATTTAAAAAAGAAGTTGCATTGGCTAAGTAAAGTCGTTAAATATTGAAACTACGTAAAAAGAATTTAAAAAGAAGCTTTGTAAAATAATAAATATTTAGAAAATAAATTTAAAAAAAACAGTTATAAATCTGAAAAAACACTCAAGAACGTGTGGATAAATTAGAATAGAATTTTAAGGACATAGTAACTAAGCCTTCCGATTTAAAAATATTTTTCACTATAAAAATTATTTCATTTTATATTTAATAATAAAAAGCAATTTAGCTGTATTTTTTTAAAAAAGTAAATTTCATATGAGATTTGTGTATATTTTAAAACTTTTTTTGGCTTTATGTCATTTTACCTTTGAAGAATAATGTACCTTTTGTGCCCCATGAAATGATTTCGTTCGGCACCACCACATTATACTAATCACCAAAGCAAAAGAGAGTTGTCAGTGTTCGTAACGCATGGTAGCACTGAACATGATATGTAAGGGCATTTGTAACATGAAAATACCGTTCAATAATGAAATGTACAGATGAAAAAATTGATTATTGAATGTTTAGCTATAATGGAATTGGTCTCATTTTAATCTGAACCGAATTATTGTATTCTAATATTTTCCATAATTTCAGCCGTCGTTTAGATAAAGATAATATAATAATTATTTGTAAAAAACAAAGCTTCAATATAATGTCTAAAATAATATAATATTTGAGGTAGGAAAAATTGTTTCGACAATTAGATTGAAAAATTGTTCTTAGTATAAAAAAATGTGTGCAAAATATGCTATTTATAAATGTTATAAAAGGCACTTTTCTTGCTTAAGTATCATTTTCAAACTTTTGAAGAACTTTCGGTTGAATATAAATTGAATAAATATTCATTGTAAATAATTTTGAGAATTATTTTAGAGAATTTATTTTAGATCAATTTCGGCATCTAAAATAAATTCTCAAAAATAATTTTTATGAAATTTGCTGTGCATATTTCAATATATCATGTCAGAACACAATTTCTTGAGCGGTCAAGCACTTCATGCTCGTGCAAGTTAAATTATATTTTTATACATTTTAATTGTTTCACTGAATCAGTAACTTTAGAATTGCAAATGATTCAAAAAAATTCTTCTCGCCTTTATTATTAAAAAAAAACCATCACATTTCCTATTTATTTCATTCCATATAATTGCGTGCTCAAAATGACATTTTTCTAGTTTTTATTTGCTGTAGTAATAAATTTTTTTTCAATCAGAGCTTTTGTAAATGCAATGACAACACGTTATTAAAAGCTGATTTTTTGAGATTCTCGTACAGATAAAGAAATTTTTATTTTTCGCCTACGGATTTTTGTTGACGCCAAAAGCCTCATCCCCAAAACAACGTCATGTTCTGACATGATAAAAAGCAAAAACAACTTACATTTTAAAAAAGTCAGTCCAATTTTTTTTCTAAAAATATTAAATTTTTAATTTGTTATACGAATTGAACCAAGACATTTCGCATTGAAATTAAATATCCTCTTCAATTCTTACTTAGACAAGATTTAATACTAAATTTGACAAATGAACTGAAATATTTGTTCAAACAAGTGAAATTTAATGTTCAAGATAAATGATATTAAGCTATCTATTCTAATACGGAGCAAAGATGTTTCGGATTGGTTTAAAAATAGCTGCCAACTGACAACCCTCCACGCCAAAAGGGATCGGAAACAGTGGCTAGACTCGCCCGCTCCATCAAAATCGATCCCCCTTCTCTCCCTCTGCGCATGCGTCTGTTTACGGAATTAATGTCTAGCTTTAGACAAGTCTGACGTAATTCAGTTAGAATCCAATTTCCTATTCATCATTTCACGCCAAGAGTAACATTGGGTAACACTAGAACGCACGAGAACTGTCATGTGCACAGATGGTCCTGATCAATTGCTCCCTATAAACAGCGAAAATGGAAGAGAAAAATACATTTAAAATAAAAAAACTGTTCTTTCATTTTGGCTTGGAACTTGGCGAAACTAAAAATTTCCGACCCATTTCGGGAAGTAAACTTTTATTGA
>JAOUZG010035355.1:2264342-2294477 GCA_026289955.1 Argiope argentata
AAAGAGTCCTAATGGGTTTGCAGATAATAGTAGATTTGACCCCGATACGTCAAAGTAACGATTAAAGTAAACAAATTTTTTTTCTGAAAAAGTGGATAATTTACAGATTTTTTTCATTGTTGTAAAACACAGTATGCATTTTAATTGATAAATACCATATTTTTCAGGTACTAAAATAAAATCTGTACACCACAACCATAAAATGACTCCACCAGGAGGTTCACGGAAAAATTTGAATGATCGGATCGACACAACAGCAACACTGGCGGGAACTGCAATTAAGTCCTAAGAGCCATCTCCAGCCACGGTCCAAGCCTTTCGTAAGGAAGCACTTCTCGTGAAGTGAGCCAACCACTATGTAGGAAGCTTCTCAGCCTCAATTATTGTTTAGCTATGGATTCTAAAATTCTTTGAGCTTTTGCGCATGTGTTAAGATGGATTTAATTTATCAACAATAAAATAAAATGAATTATTGTAGACTTAATTACAATATTACTGTCAGAAATGACACGATACTCAAATGTACATGAAAAAATGAACAAAAAAAGTATCTAATAAAACAAAAATCAAGGTCAAATAATGAGGAAGAATTCTGGAAATTCGTTGATGCTTCCGCGTCTCTCCCCTTAATGAGATAGAATTGTTGAAAAGTGGTTGCCTCAGAATACTAAAACAAACAATGTGAGGTGCCCCTCTCGTGAGACATAATGAAGATGCAAGCTATTTGAAGTGCTTAGCTAAAAGATTCAATATCGAATTATATTTTATAATCTTAAACAAAAAAAATTAAAGAATTATTTTGCAATTTGCAATGCTATTTGTTTTAAAATTCCTCCAGAGTAATTCATTTCCCTTGTAAATGCTTTGGTAGTCTCATGGACTTACAATAACTTGGCCATGAAGGCAAGGTGTCTTCTAAGACGAATAGAGATTGATAAAATATTTCAAAAGCTTGCAACAAATCCTTTTTTCGAAACATTTTCGAGGTTCCGATGGCGTCACGTTACATCCTTTTCTTATAAATTCGATATACATGTTTAGAAATCCCAAATGATTCCTTTGGAAACTTCTGAGAAGCCTTATATTTTACCTTTGTCACAAAAAATTTCTGTTTTTCTCTTAAAAGTCTGCTTCCTAAGGCTTCACTTGCTCACATTCTTCGAATACATGAAGCTATGTCTAGAAGAATAGTTTTCTGATTTGTGACGATGTATGAAAATAATCGGAAAAAATGTCCGATGGATCTGATTTTTGGACTAAGTAGAATGCAAAATAGAACGAGGTATTGAAAAAGACAGCCTAATATATCAGAAATGCAAACATTCTATGCAAGAGCAAATGTATACTTATTTGAAAAGTATAACTAGTTTTTAAAATACTACTGTAGTTAGATACTATTTTACTACTGTAGTTAGATAATAATTCTTGATGATTTCTCGGATTATGATGATTTTATGAGGAAACACAAATTCTCTTCTCTTAACACTCAAAATACATCCAAATATTATTTTTTTAAAGACGCAATTCAGTGCGAAAAAGAAAACGAAACTTACATGCGAACCAAAACGAAACCATTCTTAAAAAAGGGGGGTGGAGAGAGAAATCTACTGTCGTAAACTTTCAAATTATGTCAGAACATTAGTATTCTTAAATCATTATTTGTCTTAATTAGTTTAAGTCATTAAACCAATTTAAAAAAAGCAATACTGGTAAAAGCTAGTAAATCTTTTAAAAACGCATCAGCTTTCAAAGAAGCATACATAATAATAATAATACAATACTGGCAAAAACGGGTAAAAAATACATGCTATTAAAATATGTTGATTAATATTGCTACTTATACTCATTGCCTATGTGATTTCGAGCTTCAATCTTTCGTTGCCTTCAATTATTCAAAAACCCCTAACGAAAACAACATGTTCTCACAAAATAAAAACAAAATCCAAATAAAAACACTCTATAACCTATAATTCTGGATGGATTTACACATGCGTTAAGGCACCTTTTTTAAAAACATAATCAGTTTAGTTTCCCATTTCAACAATTCTTTAAAAATTAAAGGGATTTTTATATTAATAGTTTTAAATTTTTCCATAAAAAATTGAAAAATATTATTATAAATATTGTATGTATTGTATGTAAAATATGCATTTTTTTACCTATCATTTTTTCAGATTGTTTAGCATCCAAGTTTATACATAATATCATCGAAACTGTTGTCAAGTTCTATGTTCTTATGCTAAATATTTTAATAACTCAGTGAAAGCAACGAAATTTATAAAACTCCACCAAATATTTTGACAAAGTACTGATATAATTCTAGTATTTTCTTATTTCAAAAATTTAAATATAATTTTTAAATCCTTAGTGCATTTTATTCAGTTTAACAACTCTTGATTGTCTACCTAGTTGGAAATAATAATCTTTCTATTTTATGTATTTTAATGATATGACATGGCATTTATCTTTGCCATATATGCTAATTTCTTTGCATCGGTGTTACCAACTTATTTAGATATCTGAGAATGAGATATTTTTAAGATTTACGGTAAAATAAAATGTGTGTGTTTTTTTAAGATTCAAAATTTCTAAATAGTGAAGCTTTTTAATAAATTTTTTATTTCATAATAGAAATTTTCATGAAATTACTAAAAATATTTTTGTTCTTAAATACATGATAAACCTTCCTTTATTCTAATGTCAATGGATTATAAATTCTTTTTTATTAACAAAACGGAGTAAGTCTTATTTTTAAAAAATATTAGCAGTTTTACTGTCCTTTTTTACATTTACACTCTTTGCTTTGATTTTTTATAATTAAATCTAGCAAAAAAATATTTGGTTTGAAAACGATATTTTCTTTGGAAGTGGAGTAGATATTTAATTATATTTATTTCTCACAAAATATATCACAATCAGTTGCTTATCAATTTGAATTACTATTGTTCATTTGAACTTCGTGTTCACACTGCATCTACGTCTATTAATACCTTTATTTTCATTCATTAATTCAAATCTTACAAGGACAGATTTAAAAATAAAGACCTTATTAAGTCTGAGACCGAGTCCACTTAAAATTATCCGGAAGCAATAAAAACTAACATTATATGGAATAATAATGAATGACTGATTTTATTGCTAATGAAAATGAAATATATGGTATTTAAGTACATAAAATAATCGTTTGGGAAGTTTTTATTAGAATTTTGTATCTTCCTATTAATTTATCCTCAATGAAATTATTTATATACTGCCAATAAACATCCTGATTTGAAATTATCAAAAAACATCGTAATTTTAAAGGCCGATATTCGTTGAATAAAAATACTAATATCTTCTATACTTTTAATCATTATATAAATTGTCCGATTGCCAATCTTAACTCTTTAAAAATATATTTCTATTTGTATATTTTTACATATTAACTTTCATTTTCATCCAAATACATTTAACAGAAAATGACTTACACTCGTGAATATCGATCTCATTAATTTATCCATAATATAGAACAAATTCATCGTGAAGTCCTTAGTTAACTGATTCATAAACAGCAATTCGAAAATTCCTTTAATAAAAAAAATATTTGAGAAAATCCCTCCTTTGGTCCTCCTTTTTCCATTTTACAAGGATAAGAAGCTTCAAGAACTTGTGGTTGATTTTTTTGTCAGTCCTGGTAGGTACAGAAAAGGGGGGAGGTGTCAGTTACCTTCTATTAATGAAGAGATGCGCCTCATATGGTACGGGCTGCACCTTGGCTAGTGATAACCTTTAGGACTCAAGTTGAGACGTTAGTTCCAGGTAATGCTGTAGGGCCGCCCATCATTCAAAATTTTCTAAGAGCCTTCGGCGAATAAAAGAAAAGAAAGAGATGTTAAGAATTTCATAGAAAAATGTAAGAAAAAGCAGTGCCATGTATAGGCTGGTGAAATGTGGAAGAAACCCACTGTTCTAAAGAGAAAATATCTTAATATATTTCTTATTTTTGATCAAGAACGTGTAGAACTTCTGTATGTGAGTATACGGGGCATAAGTTTGTCCCGAGTTTCAGTGACCTAGATTGTACTTAAGATTTGTGGAACTATATGTTATGACTTGTTATAGTGATTGCAAGACAGATAATTAGATAATGGATTTTCAGCTGCTACAACAAATTCTAAGGACTAATATCTGAAAAGATGAAGAAAAGAATGCTGATAAATGATATTGAAAATGAGAAGTTTCAATTTAACATCTACAAACGGTTTCTGAAACGACTGGCAGTTAAATTCACTGCAGCTAAATTCGCATTGACTAAAATTTTGTCATTCACTTTATTATAAAATAACATATAATATAATTTCACCACATATACTTAAGCATGGCTAATTTTTTTCATTAATAATAATTACATTATCTATTTAATACACTGTTTAATGTTTAAAAGTTGTTTCCTTGATCATAAATCAGAGAATCTAAAGATATTCCGTCTTTAACAAAATTTCTAACAACCTATAATGCATATTAACTACCTGGAAATATTTTGAATATTTGAGGAATCGTATGTAAAGGAATTGATCTAACGATTCAACAAAATCAGGATTCATATTTTTATCTCTCTAATAAATTAAACACGGATTTTGAATAGCTCATTTTATAAAAACAAATATTCTCTAATCTACTTTGAATAAACTCAGAAGTTCATTAATAATAAACAGGCCATTCAATAAACTCAATGTGAATGAGGAAACACCATCGCGATGCTTCCGCAGGTTGAATGCTGCCATTCTCGTCAAAGAAATTTATTCTTTTCTATCATCCAATTATAGAAATTTCATGCAATAGCTGCATTAGAAAAAGAAACTTTCTCTGAAATCGAAGTTACTGATCTGAAGGGAAAGGGGATGAGTAGAAAAACAGTGATTTTCTGCAATTACACATTTGTTCGATTTTTTGTTCTGTGGCAATGAGATTTTATTCTTGAAACATTCAAAGGTCGATATATTTTACATGAAAAAACAGATATTAAGGGATATAAAACTCCATGTACTTTCCTGAATTTTACAATAATGTTCATATTCCCCTGCTTTTTCCCTATTTTTTAAGATTATTTTTTTAATCCCTGAATTTTTTCAGTTCTTCCAGTACCATGGCAACCCTGAAAAAGTGCTTTAGATAACTTTCCCTATTTGTGTAGACTGACATAACTGTTATACTGTTTAATGATTAGCACTTCACTTCTCCTATGACTTGTTCAACCCTGTTACAGTTAAATGGTGATTAGCTCTATTCATCTGCGCTGTTTAATGATCATACGAGCGATGAGAAGAGTGATTTTTAAGGAGAAATAAATATATAGTGACCTTTCTTTTGAAGGTCAAAGTGACAAATCTTATCCTCCAGATGTTCAGAAAAAGGGGAAGTGTTTATTGATTTTTTTCTTGAAATTTTCTACTTATAGGAGCTATTTAGAATTTTATAATAAATATATTACAAAAGCAACATGTTATAGATTTTTTATTTGCCATTTAATACAATTTTAATAATACATCTACTAAGACATAAAAATTCTGACATTTCTTATCAACTTAACATTCGTCTAACAGAATGTGCACATGAGAAGAATTGATGATACAAAATATAAAATACAGCCATTTAGAAATTAGAAAATGCCAGACAAAAAGCAGCATGGATTAAGGTGATATCAAAAGTAAATAAAGTAATGTGATGTCTTTTTTTCATTTACGAATTCATGATTTCTTTTTATTGAGGGGATATAAATAATTCTTATCTGTCGGAATAAATTTAATTTATTTTTTACTATAAGTTCATCCTCTAATAATACATTAATAATTATTAAATACAAACATTATCAAAAGGAATATAAATTAGGAGATGCAAAATAGACATTTTTAATTTTCGAGGAGAAGAAAACTCGTAAAATAACAAATTCAAAACTAACTTATGAAAAGTTTAAAAAAAGAGTAACCATATTATGTAATGCTGCAACTCATTGTTGAATGTTTTATGATCAGAATTAAAATATTTGGCAAATAGAAAAGAATTCACATTTCAGAAATACGTGAAAAGATAAAAGAATTCAGCATTTTGTCAACCATTTGACAAAAAAATATAATGAATGAAAATGCAACTGAGAAGATAAAACAAGCAATCCTTATGCAGTCAATTCTTTATCATATTATTTATATAAAAAAGTTCTTATAAAAATAACAGTAAACTTTTGGCACTTCTTGTTGCATGGGCTTTTAACCACACATAAAACTGGTTGATAAACATGCCTTAAATTGGGATTGTTAATGCAAATCTTATCGAAAAAGCTCAAAAATGCTTCTGTATTTATTTAAAGACGAATTCTTCGAAAATACTAGAGTGAAATGAAATTTAATATTTGTGTCTGTAGTCTTTGCGAACAGCAGTTTATCAGCGAAAATAACTGTATAAAAGGCTTTGAACTGTGTGGTGGTTCAGTCTCTTTCTAGATGTGTCCACCTGTGGTTGTGGTGCAACTGATTCGGACGACGGTGTATTCTCTGGTCTTCGTCATGTCTTCTCGGACAGTATCCACTCTCGGGATTAAAAATTCCATATTCGCAATCAGGAATGTGGCACTGATTTGACAATACACATCTGTAAAAAAAACAAAAAAAATTAACTTTTTAAAAATTATTAACGTAAAAAAAGTACAAAACATATAAACGTTTTTCAAAATTATTATCGTGAAAGTGCTGAAATTATTAAAGTGTTTCAATACTATTAACATAAAAGAACTAAAATTATTTACGTTTTTCAAAATTTTTAACGTAAAAGTACTTAAAATTATTAACGTAAAAATACAAAAAAATATTAACGTTTTTCAAAACTATTAACGTAAAATTAGAAAAATTATTAACAATTTTCAATCTATTTAATAATATACTACCCACATACAAAAATAAAAATGTGGAATTAATTTGGCACAAAGAATTCTAAAGAAAAAGCAGAAAGATTATTAATAAAGATTTGCAATACATTAAATTTTATAATGCCTCCTTTAATAATATTAAAATTGAATGATACAGGTTTTCGAAGCAAATTTTGAAGATAAAAGCTTAAAAAATCTTACTGTGCCTCAAAACATCTTGAAATATTATGTCCATATAAGAAATCAGATTTGTGTGTATTGCTATTATTACAATCTCAAGAGAGGTACTTGAACTTGTCTTAACAAACAAGTACCTGAATGATGACAATGAGTTGAGAACTAAGGTTAAGTACAAAGGGTCACCACTGGCTACGGTATGATAGCTTTCCGTAGGGAGTATGTTCAGTCATGGAAGTAGAGGTAACTCAACTCTACATTATAAATATACCCATTAGGAAAACTAGAACCTGCCGTTATATTTCGTCTACATATCTTGGAGAAGATATTACAGGTTAGGAGATGGTTGGACCCATTCATGGTTAAAGTACTACATTTTATAATATCCTTCTATACACCTAAAATGGATACGTAATTTATAATGTGCCTTTTTTATGATCGTTGAAACCATGCGGTACATCTAATGAAATATTTATAATTACACACATGGTACTTTTCTCTTTTGTACTTTTCCTTGTTATATGTATATAGACACTAATTTGTCTATATACATATACAAGGAAAAGTACCAAACTATGTATTGCAAAATATATCTCATAATTTCTCTGTTCTAGATCTAAATTACGATCTGTGGATGAATGAATTAAATGCACGAATGAAGTCCGCTCCGTAAAAATGGTTTGTGATATGTATTTGCAGCTAAGTCGTAATCTTGACCCTAGTTTGCGCTGTTGAAGAACAAAAGACCCTCATTCGGCTTAAATCGCTGATAGGTCTATCAGCGGACTTGTAAAGTTCCATTAAGCAACAGCAACAATAAAAAAGTTTAAAAAATATTAATATACCAGAACAAGAATGTAAATTATTCATTTCTTCCGAGTAATTAAACGATTATACAGGACAAAAATTGAACTTTTAATAAGCTTTTTAAAACTGCGATTTTTGAAACGTATACAAGATCTTAAATAATGCAAAAACTTTATAATCACAATTAAGTTAAATCAACAAAAATTTTACATATTTTGAGTTTTCGCAATCACCATTTCAGTCATTTTTCTTTAATAATAATTTATAATAATTAAAAAATTAGAAAATTTTATTTTTAAAATTTTTATGTAAACACTCTCTATGTTTTTAAGATATACTTTATGTATTTCCATGGAAACTAAATAGATTATCTGAATGGTTTCAATTTCTGAATAAAACAATTATTGTGATTTTCTGAGCCTCGTAATTTAATATAAAAAATAGAGAAACTTGAATTTTATTTATTTATTTCCCTAATGATGCTTCTTGCGAAAGCATGAGATCATTAAAAACATAATTATCTTTGTATCATAGCATAATGATGAGGATGTCATTCGAGTTACAATCGATTTTCCCCATCACATTAGAGTGAGGCTCATTTGTTTGAAGGTTTTCTGTAGCATTCGGTACATCTACATCTACAGCAGATCAGCGGCAGAAATAAAAGTCTGTTTTGCAACATTTTTTCTATAATACCTTAATACCATTTTATAATATTTAACATTATATGCCAATAATTACTATATACTACTGTACATAATTTCTTCTATAATGAGTTAATATTTTTTCTGGTCATTGAATGATTAGTATATTGTATAGAAATAATATTATACACTAATTTCTTCTATAATATTTTTGTAAAATTTTCTTTTGTTAACGTTAACGTAAAACGTTAATTTATAAACAGACATTTTAGCTAAAAAACGATTTTCATAGAGGAGAGTTTGAAGATTAAATATATTTTTTTTAAATCAAATTCCTTAATAGAAGGTAAAAGGGGTCAAACTAATTATCATTTAGTTCTTCAAGATTTTGAATTATCGAATTCACAAAACAAATATTAGATATTTTTTTCATGAATTTTGTTAATATTTCAAACTTATCTACAATTTTAATGTGAGAAATTTATGTCATGATTTTTTTCTCCAGTTTCTGTCTTACATATACGTGTACACGCACAAAAAAAACAATATTCTTTTCATGAAATGTGACCAAAATTTAATATAAATCTAATATTTTTATGTGAAGGTAAGACACCGAATTTCCTCCATTTAAATTCTTGTGCTTCAGAATTATCAGAAGCGCACGCACCGCATAACAGACTAATTCCAGAAATATATTTTTTCGGGGAAAAATGATAGTTCAAACTTTGAAAGTTCATCAAACTCATTTAGGTTAAATTGTTTCACGGTTATATTACTATTTCCTAGAATATTTATCTATGTTACAAATACCTAGAATATTATTTATTGAAGAAAGTAAAAAGAGATGGAATGTAAATCTAATGACAGAAATTTCTCTTTTCCCCTTCAAGAATTGTCTGTCGTGGTGTGCTATAGAGAAGAGGGTGAAATTTCAGGTGTCGTCCTCGTCATTCGAATGCGGTTTAAAATTACGAGGCCAGTCCCAAAATAACCCTAGTGTTGCATTACAACGGGACGTTAATAAAACTAAATTAAACTAAATCAAGAACTGTATAAAATTTTTTATTTTCGATAAACTAATCGATCTTTATACACATAGATAATGTCCAAGTAGATTGTATTGTTCTTCATATATGTTATACTATTAAGACATACCTTTCCAAAAAATTAACCTGATATTCTAGATGCTGAATAGATAATATTACTATACTGTCGCATTGGATCAATTCATGAAAGACGGACGATTTAATTGCAGGGGTAAAAAAACACTTTAGAACATTCACCTATATTCATTTCCTTTTTCATTCTTTAAATAGAATTAATTCCTGCTTATGGCCAGTACAGATGATAAACCTACAGAAATTTCCCTCTTCGCATGGAATGACAGATTGTAAAATATCAGAAATTCCTTTTCCTCAACTTCTCGTCTTCCATTCACAGAATAGTTAATATTGCAATCTAATTCTCTATATGGAAGGTGAATTCATTGCTGATAAGAAAATAGAAATCACATAGTAAATTCACTTAGCCTTTCAACCTTTCTTAAGTGTGTTGTTGTTATTGTTACTAATGGCAGTTGCCATGGACAAGACCCCCCCGCTGATACAGGTGCAGATTTAAGCCGAAAGGAACGTCTCTTGTTTTTTGAAGCAGGTCCTACTAGGGCCAAAAGTACAACTTAGCTACACACTCACCACATTTGCTTGTACAGCTCCTTTTTACAGCGGGGGGGGGCACAGTCACACATCTCACAGATAGCACACAAAAGACTAACTATGCTCTAACCGGGACTCCCAGAGCACGAGGAAGGCACGCTACCTCTGTGCCAGAAAGCCGGCTTTCTTAAGTTTGAATTTTCCTAACAGTTAGTTCCAATGGAATGCCACGGGAGTTTTCTCAACATACGAGATAACATAACCACTAATTTGTCCGAAACTGACTCTTTCAGGGGATACTCTGTTTGGATTCTAATCATTGAAGAGATAATGCTACTAACACGTGTCAGTACTTCACCTTATATCAGATGAGTAAATTAAGTGCTACTTAAAAAATGTTAATCGAAAGATGATATAAATATTCTCTTTCAACGACTTGTAAAGATTATGACGCTTTTTTTTTCACCTCAACAATCCCGTTTTCAAAAGACATTTTTAGATTTCGCTTGACCATGATTTAAAGATTGATCAACAAGATATATAGGATTGAACCCGTATATGTTTCGAACAAACAAAATATGTCAAGATTTCCCTTTGGAAGTTTAAAGGTTTTCCATCGAGAAGGTAGTTTAGAGGGGTAGTTCGGAAAATCCATCTAAGTGACTTCACAATCTCTCGGGTTTCAGCGAAGTCTGAAGAAGATGGAATTCTCACAGAGAACTATCCTTCAGCTAAAGAAAGATCTTACAAGGAACTATCTGAAAGATGAAACCCAGTGACGGTTTTCACAGGAAAAGTAAGATTGATAGGAACGAATTCAGGATAAGGTGGATGTAAAAATGAAACAAAACCAGAAATACCTTTTTATTTCAACTGTAAGAATAAAATATTCCAAATAATATCTTCAAAATGGCGTCTTTTCGCTTTCGAATCCCTAGTAAAATCACAAATTTTTTTTTCTTCAAATTAATTAAATTCTCTGAAATTCTCATTTATCAGTTTTACATAATGTAACTAATTCAAGAAATATTTAAAATTATAGCTATCCAAATATATTAACAGCCCTTTTTTAAAAAATGAATGTAATTGTATCATTTGAATGCATTCCAAGTGTTCAATTACTATCCGGTGAAACGTAGCTGAAATTCAAGGTTTCCAACGATTGTTTTTCGTTGACTAAATAACTTATTAGGGACATTTTTAAATATAAATTCTAGCCTTATATTATCTTATTTAAGGCTAGAACGGGAAGCGGAGGCCAAGTGGCAAGGTTTCGTCTCGTGAGTCGTAGGGTTTCAAGTTCGGGACCCAAAATCATCGTGTAAGAGGGTCCGTTGCAACTTAAATCGGTCTGTGCCTCCCGGCAGTGTGGAGAGGGAGTGGAGCGAGTGTCGCTTTACAAAGAACATTAATATAACTAATAATAATTAAGGCTGGGATTTATTTTCTTTATAAATAAGTTTTTATTATTGTTGATTAAATTTATACAAATAATTTATCATTTATTCTATCCAGTATTATCCTTATAATGAACGTAATTTTCCATATTAATAAATATTCATCATTATCCTTTGTCTTTTAAAAAATCCTTTCGCCTTCATAGATAGTAAATAATTTTTAATAGCTTATTATGGATTCTATTCTTTTCTTAAAACAAATCATTAAAATCTATAGAATCTTTAATGTTCTCAAATTTTTAAAGTAGAATAAAATTTTATTTAAGTACATAAATTCCATTTTTTTATTTAATTATTTTCTTTGAAACATTAAGCAAAAATTTCGAAATTCTATTAACTATTATTATTCACATGTTTGTGTCTTTTATACCAAACATAAATAGGCAAGGTAATTAAAGTATTCGATTAATAGATCAATAGTGGCAAGGAGTGGTTCTTAGTATTTGTTGTATTTAAAATTAAACATTGTTAATTAATAAATTTTTTCGTATTCTTTTTGAAGCATGTTTGAATAAAAATAAAAAAGAATAAAGGAAATTAAAAATTTCTAATTCGTATGCCATTATCCCAATTGGAGCTGGAAATTTACGCATTTGCATCGCTCCATTAAGTGTTGAAATACACGCATGAGCAGCATGTTCTGATTTATTTTCAATGTATGAAGACGATTTTATTTTGGCCTGACATAATTTTTTGATCAATTATTTATATTAATAGTAATTATTTAATAAGTAACTAATGTAATAATCTAATGTGTATGTATATGTAAGTAAATAACATTAATTTATTTGACCTAATTAGGAATTGACTTTTTTATTTTACTTGTTTTTTAAATATTAGAAATCTTTTCTCTGTTTGGCATGCACGTATTTTATATTCAGAAAAAAAATGAAATTTATGAAAAAATGAAAATATTCAAATTGCAAAGCTAATTATGGCTGAAAAAATGTTTTTTGATATCTTCATTCTCACGGAAATTAACTTTTGGCAACTTCCTACACCTAATTGCCTGAGGAAAAAAAATCTGAATTTTGAATCTTGGCCAAGAAGTGATAACTTCTGCATGTAAATGAAGTGGTGCGCTTAATGGAAGTTTCATGGAAGAACTGAATTATTCAGCAATGATACACACACAAAAATTACTACAATCTTCAAGGTATACTTTATCAGAAGTTTGCAATGTAATTGAATAAAACACACGGAATAATGAAACGGGTAACAAACGGTAAATATGATGATGAATAAAAATGACTCTTAAAGACTATAAAAATATGAATAAAATTTTATTTGCACAGTTTAATCTGTAACGTGAGTATATTTTATATTTTATGTTTAGCAAAATATTTCATCTTTAATAAAATTAAATTGAAAAATGTTTAAATAACACTAAGCATTTCAAATACTTAACTTTTTCATAAAAATTTAAAAATAATATCTTAATCAGGATAATAAATAAATATTTCATAATCATATAAACAGAAAACCTTCCCATTAAAAATTAACAAAGAACTCAATGGTAAAAAAAATTCTAATGAAAACATTTGATTAAAAAAATCTAGCTAATTGTAGTTTTCATACAATAAGTACAATTTAAATTCAATTGTTTGGTGTCTTGCAATTTTTCAATAAGTATCTTCTCTTGTGAAATAAAAGGCAGTGAAAAGGAATTTCTTTCTGAGTTTATTTATTTTTTAATCATTTATTACTTAGAATATCTGAATATATATATGACCAAGATTAATTTCGGTCATATAAATCAATGATATATGCCGACGATATGTGTCTGAATATTTGTTCACTTAAACTTATAAATAAAGCGAATTGTTTAGAAGATTTGAATCCAAATATTCATATTTCAAAAAATAAGTAAACTCATAAGGATGACATGGCTGTACTATCATTTCAATAAATCAAAGACTGGTATTTTTACAATGTATGCGGTGACATATATCATCGATTTATATGAACAAAATTCATCTTGGTCATGTATATATGAGTTCTTTTCAAAAGTCCTAAACCACTACAACAATTCCAACCTAACTTTGTAACTTTTTTTATATTTAGGTTTAAATTAACTTCAACCTAACTTTAGCAACTTTATTATTTAGGTTATTAGATGAAAAGTTTAATAAAATATTCAATTGATTAGAAATTAGTAGAAAATTTGCATTTCTTCTATAATAAGTTTGGAGAAAATAATTTCCAAAAATTTTTAAAAATCATTTATAAGTCAAAATTTTACTTTTTCAATGATAATAAATTCCTTATGAATTTTTTCAAATGATTTTGGAAATATATAAAAAGTAAGACTTATGTCTTTTCCACATATAGCTTTTGAAATTATTGTGTCTTATCTTTTAGAATTTTACGAAAGGTTATATAATTCCACAAGCCACTTAGAAAGAATTGACAGCAATGAATTAATCCATTTTTGGAATTCTATTTGTCAGTAAATAATTAAAATAATAATAATAAATTATCAAACGTTAATTTATTACTTTAACGATAACTGAATAAAATTAATTTTTCAAAATATATAGAACAAATTTGCTTCGAAATTGTACTATTGAATCAAATTTTATAATAAATGAATCAAATGAAAAGTCTGCGTGTTTTATGTGTATGTGATTATGATAATTTAAAAGCGCATAAGATATTACAATACAATTTTGTAAATAGTTTTACGATCAGAATTGATTTTTATAAAATCTACTTTATCAATTAGTGTTCCGGTTAGCATGTATACAAACACAAAAATGAAAATCTTACTAAGCCGTTAAGGCTTATTATCTTCATAACAAAACTATAGATGTGTAGATATTTTGATTCAGAAGATTAAAGATAAAAGATCCAAAAGGCAAATACTGCATATATTTAGGTATTTTGAATTCAGCTGATCACAGAAAAGAGATACATAAAGCACATGCTGTACACTACTTTCTAAAACAAAACATTTCGGTGTATAACAAAAATATTCACCCTTCTATGGAAGTAGAGAAAGAGCATTACTTTTTTAAGGCTATATAAAAATTGTTGTTCTGGAACTTAAATGGATGTAAGAATAATATTCGATATCATAACTAAATTATTCCCAGTTAGAGGTTTCTATTAAAAGTTACCGATATTTTTGAAATTTTTTTCATTCTAACTATTAATTTTCAAGCCCTTTCATTTAGTGAGTCGCTTCACAGAAAAAGAAATAGCGAATTAAATTTAGAAACAATAATAACAAATAAAAGATTGGAATGCAGCAAAATCCCATCTTTCCCCTACATTATTGTATACCTATTTCGGAAATAACACAAAATAAAAATTCTTTTAAGTCTGAAAGATATTTATAGAACAAAATCCATAAAGAGTCATTTAAAGAAATGAAGGGGGGGGAGGTATCAAAGGAATGAGCTGAGAGATAACATACCTTCTCTCAATTTCAGAAAGTGGCTCTCTTCCCCTCTTGATGCGTAGACAGGGTTTCTGGCGATCAAAACAATCGCAGCCGCATCGGCCGTCCTTGTACACACGACTCGTAAATGGTACCGGGCACTCACGGCACCTAAGAAGAGGAGAAAAAGAGTCATCAGCAAAACCCCTTATCATCAGAGGGTCATTCCTTACCATCAAAGGAAAAGTGGGTCATTAGAAAAACCTTAATATATATGGTTTTGTTGAATAATATAATTTATTAGATGTTTAATTAAATATTTTTAATCGATTGGAAACTATCAAAAATAGTATAAGTTTCAATCTTTAATTTTTTTCCTCTGTTTTCTATGTAGTCGCTATTTGCAGTGTTGAAAACGATTTAACATATTGATTCAGTTATGAATCCACTGAACACTTGATTCCATGCCATTTCTGAAACAAATTATAATGTTTATTAATGACCAAATTTTTTCTTATAAAATAAGAAGAGAACTAACGTCGAACATCGTTAGGATAGTTAAAAAGTAAAAAATTCATTTAAAAATTTATGCATGATGTGTAGTTAGAGTTAACGTATTCCTAGCCTTTTAAAAATAAATTTACTGAAAGGTCTGTCAGTTTTTTGATGCCCTAAATAAGCACAATAGCTACCACTATTTTTTAATAACGTCAAAGCTACAAAAAATTAATAAATATTTAGGCCATAGTGTCGTTTCAAGCTTCACGATATTTATTAACAAAATATATTAATTGTTACATTTGTGACAACAATTGAAACGATGCCTAACGTTGAAAAGAAGGCCAGGGTAAGTTTCGCTAAATTTCTAGATATATTAATTGATTAGACGTCTTACTGATCTTAAAACATACCTCATTATTATGAATTATTAATAATTTTTTAATAAATCAAATTAATTAAAAAATACATTTAATTTTACTTATAAGATAAATGAATATTTTTAATCAATATTTATTTTAATGATTCTTTAAAGGGTAAATTTTTTACTCATAGCATTGTAGAAAGCGAAAGATTGTGAATTGAAAGTTTTATAGAACATAAGAAAAAGTTACACAATAATGTTCCAAAAGTGAATGATTGTGAAACAGAAAGCGGTTCTTGGAATTTTCCTAAAGATTTAGTGAAGGCCATGATACGTAATAATTACAAATCATAAAAAAAATTGGTGCGCAGTAGATACCAACAACTGTCATTAACATCTAAGTGACATTTTAATTGATATGAATCAGACATTTCGGTTATGAAATCGTCAGTTTTACGTGGTGATTCTGTTTTAGTTTTTTTTTTAATTATATTCCTTCCCTAATTTATTTTTTACCTCAGCTTTTCAAAATACATACGACTGAGACTTAACATTAAATTTTCATTTTAGTTTTAGTTACATTATCTTTCCATTGTAAAGCAAAATTAGGACTATTTTGGGATGGACCTCGCAACTTTGAACCGCAGTCAGATGACGAGAAAGACACCTGAGCTTGCACCCCCTCTCCATACCACATCAGAGGGAGGATGTTTAGTCTTGATGAATTTAACGTATAACATACCCCCTCTTATGACGTTTAAGAATCGGGAATCTGAAACCTTACGACTTAGAATCCGAGACCCTAACCCAGTTCAACGCGGCCTTTACATCCTTAAGAACTTCTTTTAACCTCTACATTTTTAAAATAAAGTTATAAAGGACTCTAGCTGATAGAGATAAAAATAATTCTTATATGTAATAAAATAAAGAATAATTTACTTTGTCAATATAATGCAAATTTTCTAGGGGCGTCAATATATATATTACACATTTTAATGTTTAAATCGAAACCTTACGACTTACAATCCGAGACCTTAACACCAGTTCAACGCGGCCTTTACATTTTTAAGAACTTTTTTTAACCTCTGCATTTTTAAAACAAAGTTATAAAGGACTCTAGCTGATATAGATACAAATAATACTTATCTGTAATAAAATAAGGAATAATTTACTTTGTCAATATAATGCAAACTTTTTAGGGACGTCAATATTTATTTTACACATTTTAATGTTTGCAATTTTTAATTTCAGAATCCATTCAACCTTCTAATTAATAAATTCGTCTTTTAATATTTTTTAAAATCCATAGTTCGTAAATCCTGGGGAAATTTTTTTTGTGTGTATGTTGTATTTATTTATGTGATATTGTTATTATAATTTGCTCAATGTGGAGTTTTGAACTCCTTAAATAAGAAATTAAATTTTAAAAAAGCGATTTTGTTTGCAAAAAGCAGAAGGAAAATAATATTTAAATTTCCTTTTAGCACGTTTCTTCCTTCCAGCCTTTTACAAGATCACCAATTTTCGTTTACAAACATTCCGCATCCACTCTTTCGCTTTTCGCGGAAACTTTTGAACTATTCAAAGTACAGGTGGAAGAAAAATTCGCTTTTTCCCTTTTTCGCTGCACCCAAAAATAAATCTCCAGACTTTCCCTTAAAATACCGCACGTCTGCTGCAAATATTCCATCGATCGAATTTTTACACATTGCGAAGAGAGCGGCCGAGGAATATCCTTTCTCAATCTAAGGCGCCAAAGAAAATATTTGGAGACATAAATCAAGGACATAAAGAATCGCGTGCAGGTAATAACATGGCCATTTGAAGGAGATGGGCGAGAGATGAAATTCGCATATTGCAAATTCCCAGAAAAGATGATAAAGTATTCCCCTGGTGGTTTATTACTTCAGAGGTTCTATAAACATGATTAAAATTGTTGAATAAAATGAGATATAAACAATTTCTTTATTCAAACAATAAATAACTTGTTTTAAATATTGTTATTGAGTAATATCAGGCTAATGTGATAAAATCAAATTCGCCGCATCAATTTCATTTTGGAAAACCATAAAGCGTTTTGTTCGTTAATAGAAATTTAACGTCACAGTTAACTGCAACGAATTTAACATCGTAGTATTTGCAATTTTAATCTTTATTAATCTAGCATATTTCACAAACCAAGAAACTATGATAAAACAAAAGCATTGGACAAAATTATGTGGATTAAAGAGGTCTACGAGCACTTAATTATTTAGTAAATGTTTCAAGGCCATTTATTCCGGTTATATATTAAGTAGTAAGTATTAATTATTTATTGTGTTATCATTTTAAATTTGTTAAGTTTTTATATATGGGGGCAAGTTTTCTTCCTAAAAAAACTTTCAAGGAAATTGGTTTCTCTTCCGTGTTCTGATTGAAAGAAAACCAGGTAAGGTTTCTGCAACTCTGCAAACTGCAGCAATCAATTTGTTGCTAAAGCGTAAATTGGTCTATCAAAATGGTCAATGATCATTTTAAATACTGATCACTGAAAGAGGGCAGAATGCATGATTTTTCGAAACTGATTCACGTTTTTTCACCTGCATGGTACTTAACTCAATACGATATTTATAAATCCCATTCCATCCTTCTATAACTAATTCCGAAACCGAAAAAAAGAAAATTAAAACGATATCTGCTATACATATTTCAGTGTATCATGTCAGAACATCATTTCTGGAATGGCCAAGCACCATGTGCTCGTGCAGGTTAAATTAAATTTTTATTCATTTTAATATTGTCATTGAATTAGTCACTTTAGTATTGCGAACGATTAAAAAAAAACTTTGTCTCGCCTTTGTTGTTTAGAAAAATATGACATTTCCTATTTATTTCATTTCATATAATCACGTACTCAGGATGACAATTTTCTAAGTTTTATTTGCTGTAGTCATTAACTTATTTTTTTAAATCAATGATTTTGTGAAGGGAATGGCGACATCTTAATTAAAGATGATGTTTTGAGATGCTCGTGCAGATAATAAAATTTTTATTTTCCTCCTACGATTTTTGTTGACGCTAAAAACCTCATTCCCAAAACAACATCATGTTCTGAAATGATAAAAAGAAAGGAAAAAAAAAACATAATTGCATTTACTTGGATGTGCAGTAGTATAATTATGTCGTACAGATTTTTTATTATTGGCAACTACGAGTTAAATTCCCTGTTAAATAAAAAAGAATTATAAGTGCAGTATATGAATATATTAGAAATAAGGACTTGACTAAAGCATTTTTTAATAAAGATAAAATATCACAACTTTTATATTATATCACTATATTTCTTTTCTCCATTCTCTCACTAAAATATCATATTGTTTAAAATTTTTTCTCAACATTTTGAAAAATTACAGCACATTCCACTAGTTGGATCAACTAGTGGAATCAAATATATGAACATAGAAATCGTTAATAGAAAAAGATAAATATCCAATTCCAATTTTAGGAATTGATATAGCATTTCTAAGTTCTAATATTTGAATTCAGAAGATTTATCATCTGTTTATCTATACAATGATGAATAGATAAGTTTATCAATCATTTTATCGATTGTATCGTCAATAGATATGCTTTTATCTATAGACAAAAATTCATAATTTTTTATCAACTTCTATAGGTTATAAGAATTTGAAAACCCTATTAAACCTTTCCAATTATTTAATACAAATTTAAGGAAAATGTAGAATTTTGCTGTAGAAATATTTAGTAGTAAATCATCCAAAAAACTTCTAGATATTTTTTAAATGTATAAATAAATATATGTATTTAAAAATCGTTCCCAAAAGTAATATGAAATGAAATAAAAATATTCAAAGAAACGTGATGTACTTAAATTTAAAAAATTAAATTTTAAAATAGAAAGCTAAATTTTATAATCCCCACAATAAACTATTTTCATTCTGCTGCAGCATCTTATATTTGAGAGAAAAATAAAGCTTAAGTTACAAATCATAGTTTTTTTTAATCATACTTAAAAACACTTTCACAGCACCAAATTATAATACATGAAAATCAATAAATATCGATATTTACGTTGAACGAATGTCTGAAAATGAATATTATCAATATAATACAGGCCTTGAATTAAATGAGAAATGGATTTGCATCCCGTGCAGCGATCATTTAACTTATCATTAACATCCTTTTGTCATCGTCGACATTCTAAAATAAATCACCGAAATCTCTAAATTGTAAATTCAATTATGATAGGTAATACCAGGTTGCGATGATAAATTGGTCTAGAAACATCAATAATAGCTTCTAACTAATGATGAAGATATAGAATTATAATTTATCATATCTGCATATATTGAGTGAAACTGGTTAGAATGACATCTAATGGTATCTGTATGGAAAGATCAATTGATGCCAAAATAAGAAAACCAGTTTATTGATCCGATTTAAAGCTTATCTTTTCAAAACTTTAATATACATATCTGCATTATGATTTACATTTTAAAACCAGATTTGTGTCTAAGATACCCATTATTTTATATTGAGCTTTGAGAATATAGGAAGCTGGTGCTAAAAGTACAACCAAATAATACACCTTAATTCTAAGATTTCAAGTGAAATATAGAAATTTTAACTTGCATAAATATTTAAAAAAATTAATGTTATCAATATAGTAAAGGTCTGACGTAAGATGCGAAAATAATTTATATTACTTATAAACTGTTTGCTAACTTATTTCATAGAAAAATAGAAATTTCACTAAAATTTGTATATTTCATTCCACGATTGTTTTGGCACACAAAATATCATTATAACTTATAAAATTATCATTATAACATTATAAAAAAATCAATGAGATATATTGATTAAATTTTCCCTGACTCTTTTTATTTTGTATTTTGTATTTTATTAATTTTTTGAGATTTCTTTGTTTATTTTCTTATCCAATACAATTCAAACCTACAACGGATAACAGCTTATTACGAATGTTTCCTAATGTTTTCTCTTCTGGTATAAATAACCAATAATTTTTTATGATGTGAAAAAAATTATAACTCTTTTTGTAAAAGTTAAAAAAAATTGAGAATGTAGCATTGTTTATAACAGGCATGATTCGTGTAACTAAATAGGTGAGTTTTGCATTTTACTTAAAAAATAGTTTATTTAAAAATATGTTATGCGCTAAACAACTGAATGAAAGATTTTGAAAAAAAATAATAAAGAATTATCTATTCAAGAAAGGGTTTAATAACAATAAATTTTAATTTATTATAGTACAGAAAAACTATTCAGTAATACTTATCTCTTCATTAGAGATAAGTTTTAAAATATAGATACTTTTGAATCCACTTTCTTATTAATCTCTTTTAAAAATATGATTTTTCTTTTTGTTAAAAAAGGATTGATGCTATATTGTTGAATAAAATAAGATATTGAAACAATTATTACAATATGTCTGATACTTTGTTTGACCATAATTATTTGCGTTTTTATAAAGCATCCATGTAACTAAAGGAAATATTCATTGAAACTTCTTAAAACAAGAAATAACATATCAATTGAAAATATTTTACCTTCTCAATAAAAATTTATTGATATAATAGATTTATGGTTTCAAGAAACAAATTACTTAATCCGAATACTTAAATCCCAGAAACTTTCATATTAAAAAGATAGATGGCGGCACTGTTTTAATTTTGAGAAAGAATCCAAGACTTGCCGCGAAATTTAGTCAGAAAACGAATTTCGCTAGATTTAATCAGAAAACTACTTCAAAAGTATTTTTAGAATAGCGAAATAAATATTTCAAAAATTTCGGCAGAAGCACTTCAAAAGAATATATCACTTAATTAGTTTTGCAATTGTAAAATACTAAGTTTGGCAAACATTTTGCGTTTGATTAGGTTTACTGAGAATGAACTTTGAAACAACTTTATATGAATACATCAATCTTACAGGAATTTTTGAACTATTATTAATTGATATGATCTATTATTAATCTATATAATCTAAAGAATTCGTGAATTTCTGAATTAGGATTACTTGTTAAAAACGAGTTAACCTTTTCGTATCAGTCTTAAACTAAATTTCTCCAAACCTTATTTAGGTCTAAATTTTAGGGAGGTTTAAAATGCATGCCCATTATAGCAGGTTATGTAGTTAACTTAGCCGACACTCATGCGCATGCATTTACAATAGAAACATGCGTTTAAAAAATAAGTAAGTAAAATAAAATTCTGTGATGCATGAGATTTTCATTGAACTAGATTTGATTATCAATTAGGCAACAAGCTTTATTGCTGTTATAAATACTTTACTGAATAACTTAAACCAATAATTAGTTCTTACTTAAATATTAGTTGATAGCATAAGAACAAACCTAGTACATGCAATATTAAAACATAATAGCAATTAAGTTAAAGTTATAATTAAGTACTGATAGGTAAATTGTTTATAGGAAAGAAAGAAAAAAAATAAAATAGGTATAATAAGTTTAATTAAATTTATTTATAATTAATTTAATTTAATTTTAATTAGCAAAGTGATGAGCGACCCCTACCAGTTTTCAATGTACACGCTCTATGTAAAATTCCGAAGGATTAAAAAAATAACCAGGAATTTCTGTATAGCTTAAATGAAAAATAAATAAATAATTACAAACAAATTTATGAGCTAATTTTAAAAAATATCATACTCAGCCTGTTGATTACAGTAGGGTTTATTTATATGTGAAATGTGTGTGAAAATGTGAAATTAAACTGGGCTGGGTTATCAATGATCACAAAAATTTCCTTTATTTCAAAAGTGTTAAAAAGGGAGAAATAAATCCTAAAGTTATGACAGATAACCAAACACTTAGTGAATTCAACGTTGCTAACTTATTTCTTTTTATCAAACGACACTCGACAATCCATCAGATTGTGTACTTCTGAAACTGAATGCACAGATGGAGTTGATGTAAGAAATAGACCAAAAATACAAGCTTATCAATATCACAAAGCAAATATTAATTTACAGGAAGTGTATATTTTTAGACCTTATTTATAATATTCCATAATAATGGCGTTCCACAAGATGCAGATTTCAATTTTAAAAAATTAAAATTAAAATTACCATGTGAAGTTAAAGTATCATTTTCAAGCTATCATCTCAGAACATTATTGTATTTAAATCATTATTTATCTCAACTCATTAACCAACTCATTATCAAGTCATTAACCAATTTAAGTTGGTTTAAAACAATCACGAGACTTCTCTATTGGTCTCTCTCCCTCTCTTTCTCTGTACTCTTCTCTCTCTCTCTCTCTCTCTCTCTGTGTGTGTGTGTGTGTGTGTGTGTGTAATTTTCTAACTGGCAAACAAAGTTTTGGAGCTTTGCCGATTTTGAGATGCCTTTTAAAATCGCATCTGCTGCCAAAGAGGTATATGTAGTAATACTGGTAAAAGCAGGTCACCTTTTTGAAAACGCAACTACTTTCAAAGAAAAATACATAATAATAATAATAATGCAATACTGGTAAAAGTAGGTAAAAATATCTTTCTGAACGTAAATTTCGGGGACTTCCAACACCTCCTAACCAAAACAATATGTTAAAACATGATAAATATAAGAAAATCGGAGAATTATACAAAATTTTATGGCGTCACGGTACAAATATCTGAAGATACTAAATTAGAATTTAATTTCGTATTAAGTATGTCTCAGTAATGAGGAAATAATTAGTGCATGTAATATGGTTTTCAACAGAATGAGTCTAACATCAAATATCGAGTGAAATAGGAGATCAGTGACCGACTGGACTTAAATTTTGGGAAAATGTATTCATCAATAACGAGGAAATAATTAGGCACCGATGGACACGTAGTGTAAGATTCAACAGAATGGATATAGCATGAAATAACGCGTAATCTATGTGCGTGTGAAAAAAGAGAACAGCGAACCGACTGGGTCTTAATTCGTAAAAAAATGCAAGCCGCACGTCACAGGAACAAGCTTTCAGTGAAATATTGACCCAAAAGCATGGAAGGAGCCATTATTACATTTCTGTATGTCAGAATTATCATTTGATCTTGAATTACGCAGACAGTTCCGAGACTCGCAAAAATCCGTCATGCAATGTCAATGACCGTGCGAACCGAAAAAAGTGGGACGAAAAATGTTCCCATATAAATCCTTTACAGAAAATGAATGAGACCTCTCTCTGTCTCTGCTTACATTTGGTTGCCGAATGATGGATTTACGGCGCGGGCCAACACAGAAACTGCGACGAATTACGATTATGGTGGATGTAAAACAAATTTATCTTTATTTCAAAGAATCACCCAATTGAAGATGAAAAGGAAGCGAGAATTGATTAGCCAAAAATAGGCTCCGAATGTTCTAGACAGTATAGATCGCATAGATAAGGCAGCAGAGTCATCTGCTTTTGTAATTAGTTGAGAAACTTATAATAAAGCGAAATAGCTACCTGCATTTTATACCTCAAAATTAAGCATCAAACTAGCAGTAGTTAGTAATCCAAATTAGAAATAATCATTAACTTCCCAGTTTAAATTATAGTAAAATGTGTAAGAATGAAAAAGAAAACTGGAAGAAATGAAGAATTCTCCCTGAAGACCTTATCAAGGATCACTTTCATGCAAGGATTCAAACCAAATATCAAGAGACTGGATCCCTCCTTTGTTTCAATTTTTCATGTTTAATTGTTATTGATTATTTCTAGGTGATTTAATTAATTATATCTAGTTTTGATAATTACATTTGAATTTTAGGTTTGATTGCTCTGTATGCAATATATCTTCCTCTTAAGTTTCATTTTAACTCAAAATACATTTTTTAATAAGTTAGTTTCATAAAAGCTATTCTTTGCATTTCTTTAGTAATATTTTAGTTTATTTAGTAATATTTAAGGTTATGAAGTTATGATAAAAAATACCATATATATATATATATATATATATACATTAGCGTTTTTATCATATTTAATAGCATTATATACCCTATTCTTTTAATTAGCGTGTTTTTATAACTTTGTTTAAATAATTTAAACTTCTTGGGAATTATTATAATATATTTTCTTAATTATTAATTTAGGCATTATTTCTTAATTATTAATTTTTTTATAGTACGTTGGCGTTTTGTGCTGGTATAAGAAATTTTGCATTGTATGGCAATACTTGCCAACCAGGAGCTTGAAAAGAACTGGAGATGTGGTTTTTATTTAGTAATTAAATTCTCATTAATAATAAATAAAAGTACAAGTTAAAATTTCATTACATTTTAAAACATTTTTATCATTTTTTTTTTCAAATGTCTGACTTCAATCCTTAGTATCATGATTTAAAAGAATATCGAAATTCTTTTCCTTTTCCTGTGGAAGAAAATGTTTAAATATATTTTTTACGAGTAGATATGTTCTCATAAAATTTTAACACATATGAATTAAACAGAAGTGAGCTCTGTAATGATATTGAGAATGATGGGTATGAATGCTTAATTAACTAATTTAATCGAGAATCACCAGACTTTTGATCCTTTTGGAAGCTTTTATTTGATCATATAATATAGTGCCTGTGGGAAAGCAGCGGATATGATTACACCCATTATCAAACAGTACGAACTTTTGATGGTTTTCAAAACATTTCGAACATGCTTAGAATGTGTTGAGATTTTCAATTTCTTACTACCCACGGTACTTTTAAAAATCATCAGACCAGATTGTTTTGCATGGATCATAAATGTTTCAAAGGGAAATCAACGGGTAAACTTTCACACTTTATCAAAGGATATAAGCTTTGGATAAGGAACGAAAACAATGACTTTCTGTTTTAATGCAAATATAACTGAAACTTTTATAGAAATTTGTTAGACACTGTCTTCCTTATTGTTGAGAATCTATTGGCTGAATTAATGGAAACGATCGTAATAATTTTAGACATCGTTATGTATAGGTTTTGTAACAGTTTACATTGATATTTTTAATAATGTTTTCATTTTTTTTCGGATATTACGCTTTTACTTTTTGAATTTTCTATTTTTTGATTGCACTATTTGACATTATGAAGTACTTATGTATAAATAAAATTGATGGTTTTGGCTTTTCTTTTTGGTTTGCCAGATTTTCTTTTCTTGCAGCATGCTCCCCAGGGGTGGGAGCAACTCTAAATGAAGATAATATCTTCAGTATGGTGATTGGAACTCGCCATCCTGAAAAATAGACTAATAGATGGGAGTTTGGGTCCTCCCATAAATGACGAGACGTACTTCCTACGAGAAAGGTTGTACAGTGGCCAGTGGACTCAATCATAGTTCCTGCCAGTGTAGCTTTTGCGGCGATCCGGTTTTCAGTTTTATGATTTATTCAGTGTGTCTACGGGCGAGTTGAGAGAGTCTGATATGACTTTCATTACATCATAGGTTGCCTCTTAGCAAACTTTGTTTCTCGTTAGGCATCAGCTTGGGCAAGTTTATATCGATTATTGTAATATAATGTCTTAGCATAGTATCTAAACTACAGATGCTTATCTGTTGAAGTACAGATGAAGTCATTTTTGAAAGTTTGCTAAATTTAGAAATATCGATTTAATTTTTATCTTCAATTATGTTTAATGCAAAAAGGGAGCAAATTGAACTTTGTTAGTAAATCATCGGTTTTTATAAGCATATAAAGATGAATTTCAAGCAATGAAAAAAAATATTTTTTTAAAAATAATATGTGCAAAAATGTAAAGCACAGCACTAATAATACAATATTTTTTGGTGAGCTGTTGCTTAGTATTTATTTTTATTATTTCTGAAAATTATTTTCATGTTGTTTAATATTTTTGGATAAGTTGCTGTATGTATGTATTTTATCTATAGAGCCCATAATTATTCAAGTCTTTTTACTACATTTTTTAATATTACAATTAAATCTCAAAATGGTATAATTTTAGATTTAACACTCTTGGTATGAAGAATTATACAAATTTAATTTTAGTATTAAAACGGCCCAAAGTGTTAATGTATGCAACCGGTTTTAAACAATAGTTTCTTTTATTTAATATATTTTGAGTCAGGCTAATAATGTTTGAACTTAATTAATGTCTGTGAAACAAAATACTCAAATATATACCCAAAATGCACAATTTTTTAACTAAGAAAATTGAATGTTCCAGATGATAATTAAAAGAATGTATTCAGTTCTTTTAAATGGTAAAGGATACCTTTCTTTGACATTGAGGAATGACCTCGAAATGAAACATCAAAACAAGGTGATGACGTCAAGACATTAAAGGTTCTTTTTTCTCGCTTCATTTGAAGGACTTATATATATAAAAAAATATATGCACCAGGTCGATTGCAGTTTTGTTTAGCTCAGAAGAAGAAACATTATCTTAAAAAATGTCTGGCATAATTAAAATGTATTTTAAAAATCATCAAAACGGATTTAGAAACCAGATATGGGAATGTATATCGTAATAACAATTATGTTACTGGTTTAAAAATCTTCTCATATGGTGCAAATCATATTTTTAATTGGTATTTTTACAATAAAAATTAAGAATTATTTGGTATATTTGGCTTAAAACGGAAAAAAGTCAATTCAAAATAATATTATGATTATATCAAATCAAGTCACTAATATAAATTCAAATAAATAACTGTCTAAAAAGGAATACGGCCCTAATATAATAGAGAATAAAAAATATATGCATCATTATGCATTTTATGCAGATTAGCTAGCATGTACCACCTTAGAGGAAGAGTAAAATGTGAAAATTTGATGAGATTTATATTACTTTTATATGCTAAACCAATTTTAAAATTTTAAAGTGTCACAAGTGAGAACCATACTTTTTGACATAGTAGTCTATTAAGGTTATTAAATTAAAGTTCTTTTCCAAAATGTAGAAGGTAAATTGATTGCATAAATCACTTGTGATTTTTCCACTTGTTAAAATACAATTATAACCACAATTCTGTCACTCAGGATGACATTTTAATTAAAAAGCAAAATACAAATTTAAAATAAATTCCATATCTTTCAAATATAAAAATTCCTGCATGGGTTTCATTTTCCTTTTTACAGCAAGATTTTTTTTATCCTCAGTGGAATTTTATCACGATAATTGAAAAAGGGAAGAACAGCCGGGAAATTTCTGCTGGATTAAGATTAAGATAATCTGATGACCTGTTAGATACTTAAAATATTTTAGCTTTAAGCGCAGTTTCAAAACAGCCAGAGATTGGTTTCAGGTTATTATCACGTTATGGATTTCCGAGAACTCTGAAAAAAGAATAAAAATATCAAATAAAGGCATATCTCCCATTTATGAATATCTTCACATTACCTTAGATGTTTTGGAATCGCTTTTAGGCGGCAACTCAGCGTTAATGTTGCAACAATAATGCCTGCTTTTTTATGTTTAAAAAACAACTAAAGAATGAAGATTTTATTTCGTTTCATTTATTAGCATAAAGAAGCAATTTCTGGTATGACCCAGATTACGTGAATACTAGGGGCTTTTTCCTGTATTTGGTGTCCGTAACAGCGATCAAAAAGCACCAAGAAAAAATTTCACCGATTTGGTGATTTCAATCGTCAAACTGTATAACATGTGATACGCAAGATCAAAATTTTTCAGAATAAATAATAATGCATTTGAGTATATTTTTATAATGAGACAATATTTTTTCTTCACTTTTTAGGTCCGAATAAGAATTTTAATTTGTTGCATTTATTATCATAAATAAGCAATTTCTGATATTATCCGAATCATGTGAATACTTAGATTTATTTCCAATATAATGCTCAGTAAAATAGCCCAAAATAAAAGATGCAAGGTATATAATGCAATAAAAAGTACATGGTATAAGATTCAATACAAGGTGCAAGGTATAAAATGCAATAAAAAGTGCAAGGTATAGGCCGACTTTGATGACCATATGGTTCACCCATATTAGACTTTTTAGGCTATTAAATATTATTGTGGAGTACATATTTCGTAAAAAATCTTTCATCTTATTAACTAATATTTTCCAAAAACTCGAATTTAACGGAATAGTCGAAATAAATTATAAACACGAACAGATTAGAAAGTGTTTATGTTGCGAATTAAAAGTGGAAGCGAACTGCTTCGGTATTAATGTTCGAAAAAAAACATTTTTTATTTGAATTTTAACAATCCGAAACACGCAATTAAATGTTTTGATAGATGAGTTTGAATTTCATAACATTAAAAATTAATTGATGCTATCTGTGTAATACCATTGAAGCAATTATTAAAAATAAAGAAATATTGTACAGAGGTGAAATTGAAACCATTAAACAAATAAGCTGTTAATTTTTCGGCTAATGCAAAAATTATTTTTGTAATACAAGATCATCAATTACCCGTCTTGTAATGATTAAGATGTTTTTTCGCATTCGAGTACACTTTTTTTAAATCCTATTTCTTCCTTTCCTTTTCATCTTTCTTCTGGGAGAAAGAGTTTTTGCAAACGCTATCCAAAACATTTCAAATAAGATTCTGCAGTTTTATTCCTCAGTGCAACACTAAATTAAATACAGCTTTAAAAACTTTTAACGAAACAGTCTAAATCAGACTATATTAAATTTCACTGCTTTTATTGGAAAATACGTATTTATTTTTGTGGCATATATGCTGGTATTTTATATACAAAAAGATATTTTCATACATATTAAGAAATATATTGATTTTGAAATATATATAAAAATATATTCGATTGGTTTCAGCATTTCCGCTTAGATAGTTAAATAAAAGCCTAAATATTTTATCTACTCGTCTCCACTAAAATCTGGCGCCTGAAATATATTTGTCGCTCCTTTCCCTTGTCGATAAATGCGCGAAGTCACAGAAATATGCCAACGATATCGTAATGTTTATGAAAGTTATCAACTTTCCAAAAATAGAACAGAATATAACAGAAACAGATAGACATTGTTTTAGTTATCTTTTTAAAGATGAAAGAAAATTCGATTTTCAAGAATACATAAATTCAAACAAAAGAATTGCAAATGAAATCATCCTTTTTGCCACAGAATATTACCAGAAATAAAAACCGAATAATCATTCACGGAGGAATTAGATGTTTGAAAAGAACTTTGAGAAATCACACGCATTTCTTAAAATTAAAAGAAGTATACTTTTTCGTTCAAAAAGTAATAAAATATCGTCTCACAAAATAAAATCATTACCTATTTATAGAAATTTAATTATTATCATATTTAACAATCCTGGAAATAAAATATTTGA
>JAOUZG010035355.1:2294877-2344330 GCA_026289955.1 Argiope argentata
ATATGATTTTTCTTTTGTTCGCATTTTATGCACTGCCGTATTGTTTATTCGATGGTGATGAAACTTTACAAACTTTTTGCTTCGAACTTAGAAAGTTTACGTTTTTCACTTGGCTAGTTACATGTTGAATGTTTCCAAATCAGACAGCCCAAAACTTATTTGTTTTTGCTCAAGAGGAAAAAAAAACAAATAATATTTTCTTCCCTATACTAGACTTGAATAATAAAGTTAAACAAATAGAATAAATATTATTTGTACTTCTGCTTTACAAATCATTTAATTTTATTGAATGCATTCGCTGTCGACCAGAAATACACATTTTTTTCTATTCCTAAATAAAAAAAGATAATTATTTCCAAGTTCAAATGATATTTGAAAGGCTATTTCTTCTGCGTAAGCAATGTTCTTGGTAACAGCTAGAATTTTATAAATTCAAAGTTTGCAATATTCCTATTAGCAAAGAAATCAAAAAATGAAGAAAATTAATTTATATTGTATAACAATATTTTTATATAACGTATTCTTTGGGTGATTTTGATTTGCATTATTCTTTTAATACTTGTTGATATTATCATGTGAAACTACATTTTTTATTACCTTTGATTTCTCTTTCAATTTTACTCATTTATAGGAAGATGGTTAATTATTATATTTAATTGAAAATATTCTTAGATTCAGTATTAAACTAACAGGTCAAACAAAAAACTTAAAATATGTTTGAGTTCTGAATGGCTTACTTTGATTTGGTTGGAGGGTCCTCTTCCCCGTCCTGCAGGTTATTCAGACCATCCTGAAGTCTTGGTAAATCATTTATTGGTTGACACTGACATGCCGTGTGATTTTGGAATAATAATTTTTCGACATCATTCGAAGTAGAAACGCCATTTTTTCCAATCGTCAATGCCTGAAACGGAGTAACTCGATGAACATTTATTATACAAAACGAGAATGAAAGTATTTTTTCAATGATCGTCACAGCTTAAAATGAATCATATTACGAAATTTTGTTTCACACCCACAAAACTTCCGCGGGGACACCTCGGGGGTATTTGAGCTTGGCCTTGCTTTCGGTATGATTGGATCTCTCCAACCCGGTGGGTGCACAAATTGGTGGGAGTGGCTCTTCCCATCGATGACGGGACGTACTTCCTACGAGAAAGGTTTACCGTGGCTGGTGATGGCCTTTAGGGCTGAAAAATAGTTGTCGCCAGTGTTGCTGCTGTGGACTTCTTGGTTATTCAGACCTGATGGGTTAAATCCGTGTACCTTCGTGGCGAGTCGGGGAGTCTGGTAGGACTTGGGAAAAAAAATAGTACTTATTTCTTTCATTAAAGATTGAAGACCAAGTTTATTATTAGTAGTAAGATGAAAAAATCGATAATTTTGAAGGCTCCTTATATATTTTTGTTTATATAGTTTTTTTTAAAAAAAATTCTTATATTGCCATTAATTTTATATCCAATGGAATCAATAGACTTGATGCCATAATACATTAAATGCAAAAAAGTTTGGGATACATTAAAAAGAGTTTATTTTTTAAAAAACAAGTATTATCGTGTTTGATTAATATTTGAAACAGAATTAAACATTTGGGTAATAAGTGATTTTATTTTAGAAGTGCCAGTGTAGACTTATAAGTGCAATTTTGCCATATTCTCCCTTGTATTTAAGTGTGTGCCTCTCTAATGTAATATGAATGAAATTCTGTCTGTTACGATGGATGAAAATGGCGCCACAGTGACCTTGTAAGGGGTATTTCAGTCGGTTCATAAGGGTGGGGGAGATAATGAATCTAAGTTTAAATGTGCTCTTTTTTGACGTCATCTAAAAAAACTAAAAGGCCAAAAGCATGCCTTAGCAACATCTTACTATGTAAAAGATTGCCTAGTTGGAGACATAATAGATGGTCGTTCTCCTTGAAAACTTATCTAGGAAGATGTTCTTCCTCCCGTAATCCCTGAAAAGAACGATTGCCCATTGCAAGCTTAGATACTACCAGCATCAATGCCTTAAAAATAATTACCTAGAAAATATCATAAGAATCTAAGAAATTTAAATAGTTGTTTAATATAACTAATTATTATTCACTTATAAAAAAAATGTAGTAGACGGCATTGCATTATAGCCCAAATCGTCTGTGTTTCTGACGTTAAAAGTCAAGGTCGCTATTATGCTTGTTTTAACAACCTGCTTCTCAACAGAAGCACCGAACGTGACGAAATTTTCATTAAATGTTTCAAAAGACCTATCTGCAATCAAAATCTCACTAAATCTTCTTCCACCTTTTCTTGAAATTGCCTCAATAATTACTATTCTTGTGATTATACAAGAATAGTCATTTTGAGGTAATAAATATTGAAATACGCCTTAGCAGCTTCTATAAATAAAATAATAAGCGATGAGAAATTATTTTAGAACAAGTAATATAAAAAACATTCCTACTTAGGTAAAAAAAGATTTTTTTTTATTTTAGTAACTTTTTATTAAATAATTAGCCACTAATACAAATAATTCCTCAAACCATTATTAGTTTTCGAAAGAACTGCACTATCATTCTTCACCTTCTCGTGGAAAATACTAATATGCTTGCATTTTACCGATTGAGCTACTGCCTGTTATTTCAAATCCCATTAGAAACTGCCAAAATTCTAATTAAAGTATTAAAAATGAATTAAATTTAATTAATGAATTAATATTCTAAAAAACTGTATTAACATCAAATGTCATTCACTACAAGCTCAAAAAAACGTATTTGAATTTTGAGTGAAGGAATGAAAAGTATTTTATTAACGATTTAAAATTCGAAGAAGATATATATAGGAAGAGTGTGAACTAATGGTAGGAAATGAAAAACAGATAACATTCTACAGAATGCGGATAATTCATATTTAAAATATCTATTTAGATATATGAACCATTCTACCTAATTTTTTAATGAATAATTAAAAAAAACCATTAATGCTTCTAAAGAAATAATTTTTTTAAAAAATTCTGAAACACTTGTGTAGAATTCGATCCAGAAAGAAAACAAGATTGCCAAACAAGATTACTCCTTCTTCTATTTTAGGTAACTTTCTAACTAACAAATAGAAAATGAAACTTTTTGAGTAAATTTATTTCATCAACAAATTCGTCAATCAAATAATGACACATTTAGGGTTAGTTTTTTTAAATACTTAAAGTAGCTTCATGTTTGTATTCCATTGCTGAAAAGTTGCAAGTATTGAATTAAAGGGGTGAAACTATGTATTTCTGAAATGCGAACGTTTTATGGAAAAGAAAGATAACAAATGGCATAAATATGAAGCAGAAGAGAAACTGTTAACTTACATAAAAGGAGAGCGTCACTTCTTGAATGGCACTGGGAACACAATGGAAGGCATCGCTGTCACAGCATCCCGTGAAATCTCCACACCTGTGGAGGATTGTGCATCGAGGGATGTACTCCCTCGAAGGGTCGGGGTAATAGTCTTTTACTCGTATCACCTGTGCTTTGGGGTCTTTGCACTTCCCAGTGTTGCGGACTTTTAAGTAATGAGCATTTGCTGATTTTAAATCGTTCATTCCTAAAATAGTAAATATGTGAGCAAATTCATCGATATTGTTTTTTTTAACAGAATAATAAATACAAAGCAAATAAAATTTTATAACAAACATGATAATTATATGACAAAGGATTTCCAGTAAATTATTTGATAAAGATGTTTATTATATTTTATGCTGTATGTGTGATATTGCCACTTATGAATTTAGAGAAATACAAAATTTGATATTGTAATTGTTGATCTTTTGTAGGAAACCTAATATATGGACATAAGCAACAAAAAGAAGAAGTAAAAATTACTATTATACTTTTATTTAAAAAAACTACAGTATTTGACCATCGAAACAGTAAAATGTTCAGTGTAATGGAACAGAGTAGCGTTTTAGGACATTAAATTCGTTAAGCTATGTCCTAGATTTAATATTAATATTAATATAAATGTTCTGAATTTTTGAATATTAAAGACCACCTGTTAGATACATTATTGCACTTTCAACCCTATAATATTAATTTTTTAACCTGAACTTACTTTCAATAGAGTATAACGGTTTGGAAAATTTTTTGAAAGAAAGATAAGTGATCGTGATTTTCATCCATATATATAGCGACATCTAGTGACGTTCTAAAAAATACATATATTGGATCAAAATTGTAAGTGAAGGTAAAATTGATCTGTGTTTCTTATAAAAATCATTTTGGTCTACAGAAAAATATGAAAGATTTGTCTCATAAATTTAGTTTAGTGACATTAACACCCCGATTTAAAGCAACACAAAGGCTATTTAGGAATGGACATCATAATTTTGAACCAGAGTCAGATGACAAGAACGAAACCAGAACTGGAGCACACCCCTGCTATTTTCCACGCTTCACCATGGGAGGGGGACGTTTGACTCCAGCATATTTAACGTTCACCAGATCCACTTGAATGAAATGGGAAAATCGCTCAGTGGAAACGGTCGTCGAACTTCAAACCCTCCAGTTCAGAAGCTAAGACCTTACTACCAAGCCGCCACAGTACACCTCGTATAAAATGAATTTTTAAAAATGAGGTTTGAAGATGCTATAGCTGATTTATTTCCAAGCATAAAAGAAAGACACGAATCTGATAAATTTCAGACTTAGTGGACACGAATCTGGCAAATATCTATTTCTTTTTCCTTCTATAAAAATATTATCCATCATAATCCATAAATTCAATCTCACGCTACGCTCTATAAAAGAGAAAAGGTAAAAGAAAAATTGCTCATTACAGTGCTTATTAGCTTATGTTAATAAGTTATCATTTAGTTTGACAAAATTATATAGTATAAATAGTTTAACAAAAAACGTTTGACATCATAATTAAATATAGTTATTAATTTATATGATAAAATATAAGTTATATTTCTAATATTATTTAAAGAAAAATATAATCCTGTTCAGTTAAATCTAGGATCATTGAACCGCATATTTTGTAAGTCCCCAGACAGTTCCTTTTAATTTTTTATTCAGCATTTAATTGCTACTTTTAGAAGAAATGTTCATGAATATTTATATATTATAAGCTGATCAATCTAGTAATGCTACAATATTTTAACGATCATCAATTTTCGAAGGACTAATAACATGAGTGAAGTGATTTGAATGTTTAAATTAATTAAAGATTTATAGTCCGATTTGATATGGAAGCAAAAAAAAATAATAAATATTGTTCTGAAACTTTTTCTAATTTGTTAACATAAATAAAAGAAGTAATCAAAAAAGTTAGTTCTACAATTTCATCGAGTCTGCAGACTTAGTATTTGAACAAGAATAGAGAAATCGCAACGTCTAGAAATAATTTACAAAATAAATTTCAGAGATAATTACAGTCACGTGACACGAGGGTGAATAATAATTTTCCTCTCAAGGGCGTATAGGAAAAGAAATTGTGAAACGGATGTCAGAAACCAGATTTCAAGTTTCAGTTATTTCTATAACAAATATTATTTCTACTTTATCCTTATAACAGCCGTTTTTATTAAATAAAAGTAATGTTTAGCTAGTGATTCAAATCGATTGAAACTTAAATTACCTCTGCCTGAATAGCATACCCCACCAAATGCTTAAAATTCCGACCTTGAACTAAAACCTACTATTATCTGGTCTAGTTAGTAAGGGGAGTGCGCAGTAGAGGCCCTAGTACAAAAGAAATGCTTCAGTGGATTTTAAAAATAAGGAATCAAAATAAAAAATATAACAATAAGAATGCTGACAATTCAGGGTCTTTGGCTATACGACGACGCACTTTACTCGGTTGAAAAGCGATGATGAGGACCAAAGGGACTTTGTATGGCAAACGATTAGGCAGATAATAGATATAAGAATATGAAAAATTGTAACATTAAAAAAAAGTGGGGAGTACGTGACTTATTTTATAAATGGATCTCCTAATATTTGACGACATTTTATGGGAAATTGCTTGTTGAGAAATATTTAATATACTATAGGAAATGTTATAAGACTTGTTGCTAGTATAGTCTTTTGCTTTCTTTTTACGAAATATAGAGAATGAATGGTAATCGTCAAAAAAGAGATGGTAATCGTCAAAAAAATGTTTGAAATTTTGACAAATCTTCATGTTTTAGACCTCACAGAGTTTGAAAAACACATTATTGGATAATGTTTCTCCGCCGGTATGTCCGACTATCCATGACAAAAGTTAATCATAAATGATTTGAGCTAGATGGATGAAATTTGGTATATTGTTTCGACTCGAAATTTATAGATTTCTACTAAATTTTTGTCAACTCTATTTAGAGGAGACGTGCCGCTTTTCTTATGTACATGAAGTTTTTTTTCTAACACAAGGCTACGAATAGGGTCATTTGGATGGTCTCGTCGGTTCACCCATGGTATCAGAGTAAGTGCCCTGGTAGCTCCCTGGTTCGGGGCAGTAGTAGACGATATCAAACTGCCCTTACCCGTTTCCTTAGTGGTCATCTATTATCAACGACTTTTGGCGATGTTAAACAGTTCGAACTCTGAATTAAATGCTCTAATGCACAGGCCTCTCCTGTTCACATTTTATCTTTACTGGGGCTTACCAGGCAGGATCTAGTTCATGTTCCCCTTTTGGTACTGAAGTTTCTTAGGGTGAAAGAGTTTATGGAGCAGATGTAGCTCTGCTAGGGACGGGAATGAGAAACAGCAACAGAGGAGACCTGTCGATTCCAGTATAAATTAAAATGATAGCTACCAAACAAAGAGAGACAGATGTATAATATTTGGAACATTTATTTAAAATCCAGTGTAGACCTCTATGAAATTTTGAGCGAAATTTAACTAGAGGTTGATCGTCTGTCGGTCTAAACTTTATGAAACATGTATACATAATCACTCAAAAACGCATTGACTTTTATCAAATTTGGTTGCGATTTTATGATAATTATTATGGTTTTGAACCAAATTATGGTTTCAGTTCTTTGAAAAAAATGCGTCAAAAGGACACATTCACGGGTATTTGAAAGTACGCAAGATAGTTTTGAGGAGACCACTTCAGGTAGTTTTTCTTACCATTTGGAGATCCGAAATTTATCTATTTCGTGACCAAAGTACAGAGAGAGAGAGTAAAGATTGTAATTATCAGAAATTTGTACTAATCGTCACTCTTTAGATCATCCTGACTGAAAAATCATTTCTGGAATTATTTGTTTGGCTGTCAGTGTTGCTGTTTTTATCTCTAAATATGATAGCTCTATTTCATCTTAAATTTGTAAGAATAAAATTTAGGTGAAATCCGTGGAGGAAAATTTCTCTGTCCACCTGCATACTAGTGAATGAAATAATTCAAACATGCAAAAAGTTACACGAATAAAATTTTAAAATGGTTTCATCACTAGAATTGACAAGGTCATAGAAATGTAGATTTTATATTAGACACCGATAATACATATTTGTATATAATAACCCGGTAGTGTGAAATATTAGATAAATAATATTTAAAATGAGGTAATCAAAATTATTTTCCATTTCAAATTTTGGTCCTAAAGGATTATTGAGACAATGTCAAATTCCAGATCAACTATATATATATATATATAAAATATATTATACGTTCGAGAAATACGAAAATGTTGAGGAGTAAGCATACCTAAGGAGTTTACATTCAGTCATTTAAAAGGTATGATTAGATATAAACCAGTGGGTATCAGAAAAAGCTATTATTATTTAATTTCGATGTGTCAGAATTAGCTATTATTGACTAATATCTGTGCTTCTACGATACTGAAATTGTCAGAACATTTTTATTTTTATGAGAGTACCAAAAGGATAAGTATGGAAGATTTTAGAATGTAACATTTGTACTGGTGATTCTTTAAACTAGTTTTATTAAAGTATACTGACATTATAACTAGGGCGTATGAAGTCATCGTTATAAATATATATATTTATAGCTCCACCATGTCAGCCAAACTGATATACTGATTAAAATGATAAATTTAATCAAAAATTGGAAACAAGAAAAAAAAGAAACATGATAAAATAAGAAACAAAAGATATGGTCTTAAGATTTTCATAACCAATTCCGACATAGACGTTGATAATCTTTATTTTATTTTATTTTTATTATCAAAAAAAATTAAAAACCTTATTTCTCAGACAATAATCTGTTTGGAGAAGGAAGAAAAAATATTAGGTAGTATTTTACTACTTAATACTGGAACTGAACGTTGAAAAATGGGGCCTCTGAACTGTTTAGTCTAATCTGAAAACGCTCAAGTATTTTTTTGCATTCAAACGTTATTTCTTTTGGCACTTGCCATGAACAAGGTCGCTGAGATATTCAGAGATTTAAGTTTAATCAGCATCTCTTGTTTTGTAGTAGCGCCAACTAGGGCCAAGAGTACGATTTTGCTACTCACTCATCACACTCGATTGCACAGCCCCTTTTTACAGGGGGAGGAGAGGCATTCATGCACCGTACACCAAGATCACGTGGAAAAGGTATTGCCCCTTTGCCAGGACGCCGGAACATTGAAATGTTAATTAAAGGGGGAAAACTTTTAAGATTTGAAAGAAATTTTATTTAGAATTAATAAATTAATTAATTTGATTTTAAAATTATTAAATGATAAAAATGCCCATCTATTGTAATTTGAAATATGAGAAAAATATCCATTAAAAATACTCAAATATGTATTTCCATTTAATTTTTAAATTTTTTAACTAATTTGTCAAGAAAAAAGTACTGATATAGATTCAATCAAAGGAAATGATTCTACCACAACAATTCTTGGGCAGAATTTCTTTTTATAGGACGGTATTAAAGGTCAAAAATCTGTTTACGAAATGGAAAGGATGGAGCAGAAATGCCAAATTTTCAATTTGTTAGATAGCATAAAAGGAGTTTTCTCTCTAAATGCATTTACCATCGAGATATTAGTTGAAATGAAGAGTAAACTATATATGAGATCAAGTTTCCACTCTACGTGTCATGAAAAATCCGATGGATGTAAATTAAAAAGTCGATTAGGCTGGTAAAGGATAGCGATTTTTTTATTATACAAAAATATACAATAGCAAAATGCAAGTGAAGACCTAAACAGCAATTGTAGTAAACATCAGCAGGCAAGTAGAAGTCGGAACGCAACAGCACAGCAAACTCGCATTCCAAAGACAGGATTGTCTTGATTACATACTTGAACTCAACTCACCTAATCATTACTGTTCAATCTTATGGTGTTTCATTGTCTTTAAGAAGCACAAGCAGATTCGAAGATTCTAGAAGGATATCGTATCTTATCTATCCTAATCGGGATATCATGAAAATTCCAGAAATTTCTGACACTTATCGCCAAGTTGGTCGCTTATACCGGAATTCACTGACTCGACGTACATTCACCATCACTTAAGAGTTATTTATGAATCTGTTGTTTACCATAAAACTTAGTCCTAGGTGTAACAATATTAAAATCCAGTAACAAGTTTAGTGAATGCATAAAGAGCGAATCAATGCTTACCTCTTTGGACACCAAATTTTGCTCTGGCTCTTTCTAGCCCCGTGGGACCGAACTGCTTTCGTAGCATATTCACCCCTTCTTGAGTGCCATACATAATGCTATAAAAGTCTTCATATGAGCGAATATTTTTTTCATCAGGAAGAGGGCTTCTTTCCAGACTAGTTTCTGCCACCCGAGCTCGAAGCTCGGTCAGCTTTGGAAGTGGGAGCAGTGGGAGATCGGGTTTCGTCATATTCTGCAAAAATAAGACAATTTGATTTTTTTAAAAAAAACTTATTAATTTTTCACAGCACAAATAAGTAAATAAAATAGAATGGTGAAGATTGAAAGATAATATCAATATCAACTTGAATTTTTATTGTAAGTTAACAAGTGTTATCAGAGTATACGTACATAAGATTTCTTAAAAAAGAATTTTAATTTCTGACTTTCATATGGAAGAAAAGAAGTGAGAAAATAAAATTCCGCGCAATTCAGGAATTAAAATGAGACCCAAGTTTGACTGACTAGAATGCAATCACTTATAGAAAGTAAATAAATTAAAATTAATTCTCATGCATTAAAGCGCAAGCACACATCAGAAATGTTAATTGATTCGTTTTCATGGTTTCATCAGATATTTAAACGATTTGTTTTCTTCCATTATTTAAGATTTTGGCAGTTATCTGAATAGTGTACACTTAAAATGAAAACTGAATTACCGAAATAAACAATGCGTTATTTGAAATAGAATACAGACACATTTAATGGCGATATGAAGTCACGGAACTCGACTCTATTACGATGGTTCATATGCCACGCAGTTATTAAAACAACACAGATTTCATATTTTTGACAGTTTGATACCTGGTGACACTTTGTTTAGCAAATCATAATCATAAAATTATGCCTACGAGATTTATTAAATTTAATACATACATTTTTTTGATGAACAAACTGATCGGCAAGAATTTAGTATTAAACAACGTTTTTTTTAAAAATAAATTAATTAATTAGCCATTATTTACTTAACGCATATTGGATTCTTAATATTAGAAATTTTCATGTAATTTTTACATCATTTTCGTTTTGATAATGTAAAGAAACGGTGGCATGAGCATGAGTTCCCAAGATTTCTTTACAACAAAGCAATTTTAAGCATCAGTTAGCTCACTTCCTTAAAAGAAAAGTTATGTACAAAGTGGGTAAAATTAAAATATCTCTACTCTTTCTCTACACAGCAAACTACTCATAATAAAAGTCCCAAAATTACTGAGAATACTATTCAAGACATGGGGAAAAGTATTACGGATAAAAAAATTAATTCTAGAAACATCGATGGATGGTGCTGCATAACAGAAAATATACTAAAAAGAAACAAATAATCGCAAAAAAATGTGCGTAGAGAATTTTTCCTTTCTAATTTTTATAGCCGATAGGAAAAAAATGTGAAGAAATTTAAACTGTTACTGTAACTGTAACGCGCGATCTGTTGGTATTTTAAAAACTTTTTTGCCTAGTTTAAAATTAGTTTTACAATTAGATTTAAAAAATATCTAACAAAATAATATCAAATTCCTTATATTATGTCATAAGAAAAAAAATGTTATTTTTGGTTTTTGTAACGTTAACAATTATATCATGCATTGCACCTAAGCATTTTGTATGGGAATGGATTTTCCATATATTAATATGGTAGAACATAATTATTAGGTGCTTGCATGTATTATGATAATTTGTTCTTTTTAAAAATGCATTTATTGAGAAAAATTGGTACAACTTATATCAATCAAAATATTTTTCATTATTTTCTAAAAAAAATTCCCATTTTCGTCCAATAAGTCCTGTAATTTATTGTCTTCGAATTGTTTTGGTTCTCAAAGCCAAATTTCATTTGATCATCGACTTCGAAATCCCCAATCTTAAATCGTTGAAAGCAAAGCCTACAATTAGGATATGACGGAGCAGCATCACCAGAAGTTCCTAAAAAATGAACTTGGGCAGATTTCTTCAAATCAAACAATAAAAGCAATAAATTGTCGAAAATACAATTCGGATCATTCCATGAGTGGAGTCCTTATATACAGAAAAAATCATCAATACTAAATGGAAAACTTTCAAAATGATAACTATATAGTAATAGATAATCGGTAAAGTTCATAGATACTTCGCACGTTTACCAATAGATGTCGCTGATTAAAATACATGCAAGCACCTAATATTTTGAGAATGCAGATGCATCATAATGTAATCTCTCAACGGCGCAATTAACTGAATTAGGCATGTAATAAATAATATTGTAAAAAACAAGGCGGAAAGTTCGATACGAAAAATTATTATTGGCTGGTGAGAATCTAAGTAATTGCTTTATGTTTTATTAATACACAGAAGAAAGAAATAATTATTATAATTAAATACGATTTGAAGCAAACCATTAAAAACTTTTTTTTTATTTATTTGATATCAGATAATTTTCATGCGATGTAGCCTTATATTATCTCTTTGGTTTTGCACATCTGTGTTAAAGATTGCTTCAGCTTTAAAAAATAATAAAACTTTACTGATGCTTAGTTCAGCACTTTCAAAAGTGAATTTTTAATTAAATTGGCATTTTGGACACAATAAAACAAAAAAATTAAAATAATTAAAATTTTAGGAAGAATTTTCCCAATTTTAATGAAATAATTTTTCATATTATACGTACTTTGTAATTGATTTTTGATCATTGAATGAAAAAATATACAAGCAGTTAATAAAATGTATTATCCTCCTTATTATATGAAATAGAGATGCTCGAAATACGTAAACAAAATTATAATAAATAATAAATTTTTAACTAAGGCAATTTATTGGGGAGGAGATAGTTTGGAAATTAAAGTGAAGTGAGACAAACATTTATCAAAAAATGATATTTGTTAACATAACTGCTCATATTTAAATCATAAATTTAAAATCCCATCGTTTTAATGTCAATCATCCTAACCACTGAAATGAAAATCAAGCAATTTATCTGTCTGCAGATATTCGCTTCTCAAGCTGTTAATTAGGGACATCTTTTGTAAATTGCATTTATGTTTCAATTTAGAAAATTATATTCGAGTAAAAACTACCCTATTTTATTAAAATAAATTTAATTCGAAGAAAATTTATTTTATTATGGCTGCCAATGGGATCACGATGCATTTCCAGATCTAACATACGATTATATTTCTCAATACAATGATTAACTTCTCATATTAAATAAAGCCACAGATTAAATTAATAAAAAATGTAGTTTGTGATAACAGATAATGAAAGCTGCAGAATTTTGAAAGAAATTGGCCAAATTCTTCAACACATAATGTAATAGTATAATTCATAAATCGATTAGAAAATGAATAATCAGAAACACATACTGCAAAATAATTTTCTTATTCCTTAAATCTGCAGATAAAATCTTTTTTTTTGCATATTTAGATACTATCTAAAACATTGCCAAGCACTATCATGCCCGTAAATGAGAACGAAATATTTTATAGTTGATTAATAGCGATTCGTTGAGGAAGCAAGCTTTAAACTCTACTGCCTACATTTTTTCAAGATAGGGATTCAAATCCATTAGCTATCAACCCTGAGAGGCCAATTTTTTAAAGTAGCCCACTTGGTATTAAAGACACACTCTTTAAAAGATGCGTTTTAATAGTTCCGCTACACCGGATAACAAAAATGGTAAAGCAAAGGAACTCTTAAGGTCCACTCCTTGAAGGGTAAAGTGAAAGGCCCATGAAGAGTTAAGAACGGGAATGCTTTTTTATTTTTATTATTTTTTCCTCCTTTAAGAGTAGATTCACGCTTCCGAAATCTATAAAAATGATAACACTTTCAGTCTTCCGTTTTAATGGACTGTCTACCTACTCAGCTCATGAATATAAAAATGGAAATCAACTCCGTTACTTTTTTTTTGTCTGCTGAAGGTGACAAAATATTGGCGCGATGGCGATTTTATTAAACTACGGCAGTTTTCTTTTCTCGCCATTTTCTTTCAAGTGCCTGAAAAAGAAAATGTCATAACAAGTTCAAACTGCTTTGTCTTCTTTATATCGTTAAGAAATTAACGCAATTAAGCAGATTTGTTTGAGAGAAAATAATACAACTTATTTAAGCTGTGAAAATAATATAGCAGAAATTGTTTTTATTTAAATTTATAGGTTTAATATAAAACACTCAAATGAAATCAGATTTTTTTAAAAACCTTTTTTTTTTTGAAAATAGCAATATAATGTGAGATGTGCCGATATTTTTTTATTCGATTGAAATTCATATGATAAAGAAAAAGATTATGACTAACCTAGGATATTTTTATTTGAAAGAATATAAAAGACTTTTTTGCTTTGAAAGAATATAAAAGACAATGGAAAAACACTTCTGCATCAACCGATAGAAAAAAAATTTAATAGAAATTTAAAACAAAAAAATTATTTCATTTCTTCTAGTCATATGAAAGATTTTGTTCATTAAAATGTTAAGTGACAAGAACGTTTTCTTGAAAAGATATACATAGCAATTTGTCAGAAACACATGTGTTGAGTTTGCCTTTATAATTAGAGCCATTTGTCTCTCAAGAGGCTTAGGAAATGCTTGAAAAAATAAAATTATTAACAGTTTAAACAATATTTTGTTCTGAAAATGTTTAAAATATTACACATAAAAGGACAATCTGAAGGTGTCCTGGCACAGAAGTAGCGCGTCTTCCCCGTGCTCTGGGCGTCCCGGGTTCAAGTCCCTGTTCGGGTATGGTTGTTCATCTGTGTTCTATCTGTAATGTGTGTGAATGCGCCCTCCTATGAAAAGTGGCTGTGCAAGTGAATGTGATAAGTGAGTCGGAAAGGTCTTACTCTTGTCCCTTGTTGGCGATACTACAAAGCAAGAGACGCACCCTTGGCTTAAAATCGCTGACTACAATCGCTGTCCGTGGCAAGTATTAGAAGAGATATCAACAACAACAGGACAATTTAATATAATGTACTTGATATATGTGTAGAGTTCAAAATATTGTTCATTATTATCTATCATTTATGTTCTATGAACAAAAATCTTCAACAAAATATAATTTTTTAAAGTTGTTTTATATTACAAAGATTGATTCATTCATTCATTTGACAAATTACTTGGGAAGGAGGTTTTGAGACTATAATTTAAACCAATTAATAATTTCAGTGTTCTTCAAAAATAACCAGACATAAACGGAAGCATGTAGTAAAAGTTCTTTTTTTATCATTTAAAAGCTTTCGTGTTTTTCTTTCTTTCAAGAATACGTCAAACCTGTTCATCTACAAAGAAATAAAAATCTTGGTTTTAAAGCTTATTTGGACACCTTGGTTGGTTGAGTGGGTGAAACAATTTCGACAAAACCTTGAAACATCTCAAAGGAGAAAAAAAGAGGTCGTGTCAATCATTCAAAGCACGTCATTCGTGTATAATTTAATCTAAAATAAAAATTAAAGCTTACATTTTTATAAATAAGTTTTTTATAAAAGTACTTTTTATTGCTTTCTTATCAATAAAATATAAGTAATCGAGTATTTAAAAAATAAGTATCTGCTGTAGACGGATACAATGAATTTTGATATTCAATTTTACCCATTCATTTTCTAATTTTCAAGGTAAGAATCAAGTAAACAAAAATATTCTAAAAGTATGTCACATTATTTCAGTGTACTGTTAAATAAATATTATTTTTCCATTTGAAAATATACAAATTGTTTCGATAATGTACACAGTTTTTGTGCTTTTATGAGTTCTCAATGCAAAGAAAAGATAAGAAAGGGGATTGTAGTATGCGCTACATACAATCCAGATTAGATCAATTCATGCTTTCACATGATATAAAACATGAGGATGGGAACATTTTTGAAATTGAGTAAGCTTTTGATAAGAGGATCGATGAGAGTGGTCTCCCCAAAATTTTCTCGCATAAAAGCATTAACCCCTCCCCATATGGCAAAAAAAAGTTGTAGGTCTTGTGTAAGGCAGAGAATACTTTGCACGGCAATGGTGTACAATAGTTGCAGATTATTAAACTTTAGCATGAATATAACATTTTTATTGACTCTATTGTGCGATAATTGGGAAGTTTTTTGTGGATTAATAATATCCGAAAATCGACTAAGTGATATAACCATTTGATTGGAATCAAAATATGATACTTTACTACAATTGTGATAACAAAATTACATAATAGATTTGAAATATTGAAGCCATTCCGTTCCTGAGTAATAATGACAGATGTATCTCTACATTATAGATATTGAACATGTGCACTGAATCTTATTCATGTACCTTTCTTCTTTTTGTAAATATCGTGTTAACATCGATTCGAAGCCGAACAAACAGATTTCCTTTGAATAGAATTTACTCAAAATTTGGCGGAAATCTACAGTTTTGTTATAAGGATTGCATACTGAATTACATTCACCTAGTTCAAAATGTTTATGGTTTATCTTTATCAAGCACAAACAGACATTTTCAAAGAATGTGTTTATCTAACTCAGGCTGGTCAAAAACGTAGAGAATAATTAAAAACTCGATTTCACCGTTGGTTTATTTAGAAGTTTAAATCTTAATTGTAAGTACAACAATATTTCAAAAACCTTACAGAAAATGCTACTAATTATACTGAAATATATTGAAAGAGGAAAAATAAGTCAAATTTTCATATCTTGATTTTTATCGTTAAAATAAAATTGAAGAAATATTAATTGCATTACTAAATATAGCTTGAGTTAAATAATTCTAACACTAAAAAACATATTGTTGTAAAATACACAAAATAATTTTTTTTAATGTATTAAAAAATCATGGAAAAATATATGGCAAAAGAATCGTTTATTATTTCAAAAATATTTTTTGAAAGTTTCAGAAAATGAATTTTTTTTAAATTTAATATTGTAGAAAGTTATTGCAGAAAGTGGCAAACATTAAATTAATTTATTAAATAGCGTTACAGACAGTAATTAGTACAAAATTATAGCATTTATTACATTTTTAATTATATTGGTAGACTTTCAAGTTTATAATATTTATTTGCGTCTCGTTTGAAGCAAAAAAAGCCATTCTGGTTCGTACGTCGTTATTTTGAAATGCGGTCAGATGATGAAGACGGTCTGATCCGGAGCTGCACACTACAGACTTCCAGGTCAGCACACGAATGGATATTTAGCCTCGATGGCATTAACCATCACTAAGCACACTTATTAGAAGTTCATCAATGGAATCGGGTATTGAACATGATTCTCCAACACCAGGTCTTCACCACCAAGCCACTGCAGTCTGGAATTTCTGAGATGGCATCAACAACGTACTATACGCTGATGGAACCTCTATCTATCAGCAGTTGTTGAAGAAGTTACTTATGGCATTTGCCATGGACAAGCCCCCTGCTGATACAGCAGTAGATTTAAGCTGAAAGGAACGTCTCTTGTTTTTGAAGTAGAGCCAACTAGGGCTAAGAGTACGACTTAGCTACACACTCACCGCATTTGCTTGCACAGCCCTTTTTCACAGGGTGGGGGGGAGATACATTCACGCATCTCACAGATAGCACACAAAACAACAACCATGCCCGTACAGGGACTCCCAGAACACGAGGGAGACGCGCTACCTCTGTGCCAGAAAGCCGGCATCAGAAGTTGTTATTAATCGATTTAAATAATACGATTCTATTTCATTCTGTTGAAATCACACTAATTTGCCGGTTTACTTTGTAACATTCTACTATCCATCAATTCCCCCAACACCAAAGTGTGGTATAGAAATAAGGAAAAAGGAATGGTTAAAGAAAAAATAATTATAGTTCTCTTGGGGTTGGATTCCCGGCTTTGGGGTTCAAAAGAATTTAGCTTCATAATAAAAATACACAAAGCACTGTAAAGCCGTATATGATTCACTTCTATGTATGCTCCATTCAAAATTGGTTGATACTTGAGGAATTTATTAAATGTTTTGTTTTCTATTATTTTGCATGAATTAATTTAAAGAATATTTTACTTTCCTGACGTCCTGAGTTCGATTTCAGGTTCGGCCATGGTTGTTCTTCATCTGTTTTATCTGTAAAATCTGTGAATGTGCCCTCCTGTGAAAAGGGGCTGTGGAAGTGAATGTGATGCGTGAGTAGCTAAGACCTACTTTTGGTCCTAATTGGCGCCACTTAAAACAAGAGACGCACCTTCTGCTTAAAATCGCTGACTGTGACAGTGACCTCGTCCATGGCAAGCGCCATTAGAAACAACAGCAGATGTTATTTTAAGATCCCTTGCTTTATTCGATGTGAAGGTATAAAACATTTTCAATGAATTACAATTGTTCCAATTAACTGAATTTTACCCAAATAATTTTAAAATTTCTTATCGGCTGTTACTAGGTGTTTTTGATTGGTGTGCAGTCCTTATATCCACAGATGCAAATTAGAAGGAGTAAACTGAAGAAATTCAACGGATGTTAGCTTTGCCTTTGCAACGCAAAACTTTTAAGATAAGAATTCGGAATCACAATATTTAACAGTGAATGATAGAAGATCTGTATTATTGTGTAAGGGGTAAGATACCATACAATATAAAAATATTTCTGTTTTCTTTCAAATTCCTGATCTGTGCTTTTAATATTTCAGAAATTATTTAGCTATTTATTTACAAGGAAATAAATATAGAGAAATAAATAAAATTCATATGCATTCATTCCACAGAATTTGGCTCTTTTTCAATCTATTAGCTATTAGCTTACCACACTCTCTTCCTGTATATATATATATATATATATATATAGGCTTAGACTGGTTTTGGATTCCTTTTGAAGTACTTTTGAATTAAAATAATGCAAAATATAGAAAATTAAAAATTTCTTATCTGTATTGCGTATCCCAACTTATGTAGAAAAATCACGCATTTTGCGTTGCTACAATTGGCTTTAAATCCTCAATTGGCTTTGAAACTTCAATGCTAGTATAATTTTTTAAATCAATTTTTTGTAATAATTGTAATTGTCAGGCCAGGATTGTCTGGTTGGTATGGCGTTATACTCCCATCCCTTAGGCTGCGAGTTCGAACGCTTTATATAGAAAGGCGAACGGAAAATTGCCAAGAAATTCGCTTCCAAATTTGTCGCTTAATGTTGTGACTCTGTCATATTTCTATATATATTTATATTAATTGTAATTATTGAATAAAGAGTAACTGAAATAAAAATTTTATTTGTTAACCTTAGTAGAAATTGATATTAAAAAAATTATTTTTTTTATATTATTTGTTTTTTTAGGTGAAATGAAGTTTCCATCTGCAGACTTAACCTAATCTTTCATCTGGTCTGATAGTTAACTCAAAATAACAAAAGAAATTTGTCTCTTCATATATTAGCAATGATGAAGAATAACAATTCTGTCAATACTAAAGGCTTTGCACAAAAAACGGGCAAAGGAATCAAAGAAGGAAAAAGAAGACATTTTCTTACTTTTTGCACAAAGGATATGGATTTAAATTCGCTAAGTAAACTAATCATACAGTAATAATGGTGTAAAAAATATTATTCATTTGAAATTTAATCATTTTTTAATATAACAAAAAAAGGTTATATCATTATTATAACGAGCAGAAAAATGGATTTGCTAATTTATGAGTCAATCACACATCCTTGTAACAGTTCCAGTACTTCTGTAGGAATGATTATTATGGAGTAATAAGATATTGATGGATACTGTAATCATCGTTGATCCTATATTGCAGTTAATTAAGCATTTTATATTCCAAAATGAATCAGCACGTCTAAAGTAAATGAAATTGGACACTTTTCAATTAAAGTATTCTTACGATATTTACTACGTGCGTTATATTTTTAAACCAAAAAGATTTTTTTTTGTTATATAGAGATAATAATTACAGGGCGTATCCGGAATATAAACTGAAATTATTATTTTTTATTAGCTACAAAATACATCAAAGTAGGTGAATGAGGTCTGGATTTGGGTGTGGATCATATAAAAAAAAATTTAAAATCATTTTTTTCTAATTTATAGAGAATCAATTATGAAATGTTCAAATTAACTAATGTACGAGGCGGAAATAGATATTATCAGATACCTCGCTGTAAGTGTTTGAAAAATATTTATAAAATTATTATTATAAATACTTATTTAATTATTATTATTATGTTATTATTAATATTTTTATAAATTGATTTTGGTGAAGAAAAGAAATGACAGTTAAAAAAATGCATTGCTGTACATCAATTTCGATTTGAGCATACCTTTTATGTATGAGAAACGTCAAATACAATTTCAGAAGATATTTAGAACAATATTAATTTAAATTAATTTTTATATTTGAAAAAATCAATATTAATTCTCAATATTGAGATGGAAAATGCTTCAGATTAAAATTTTGTAATATAGTCTATGCAATGCTTGTTATTAATATTATTGTTTGTTTTTTTGTATTTTCTATTAATATGTGTTGCCACAATAAATTTTTAATGTAAATCAACTCAAAGCAAATGAGCTAAAGGCTTTAATAAAAATGGGAGAATTTTAACCAGTAAAAAAGAATGGTGCGATTTAGATTAAAACAATTTTAATAAAGTCAAATTATTTTACTTTATTAAAGAAAAGAGAAAAGAGAAAAGTTAAAGCTAAAAATTAATTAATGTTCGTATTTTACTTGGCGTTAAAAAATGTTAAATTCATTAGTGAAAGCAAACTCAATAAATCTTCAATGAAACTAAAAACTTGTTCATTGAATAAGATAGTATTTAGATTTTTTTAACATTAAAAGAGGTATTAAGCCTTCTATCATTTAGCTATAAAGAGGATACCATTTACCGAATTTTAACTATTTATTTACAGATAGGTTTTACTATTGGATGTTTCAAACATTTTCCCTCAATCATATTTTTACATGATAATTGAGGGTACCATGTGCATCATATCCATCTATACATCACAATTTAATGAATCATCTATTCATAAGCAAGTTTTTGACTTATGAGACATTATTCAAAATAATTGCTTCTGTGCTTCTTCTTAGTTTAAAGAAAAATACGATTAGTGATGAATAAGAAACCCAAACCAGTTTCGTGTTACCCTCTTTAATTGTTTTGTCTTATCATTTTAAAGAGGAATCTAAGTTAATTCAAGACTCCATTTTTTACAGTGGTATATATCCTTAACTTAGAATTGAATTTCAAATTGTTAAAAAATAACCAAATGTAGGCAAGTTTTGGAATTGCTACTATACAGAGGCTGCAGTAAGTATTGTGTACATGAGAAGATTAGTTTAGTTATATTAACGCCCCGTTTTGAAGCACTACTAAGACTATTTTGTGACGGACTTCATAATTTAGAATGGCGAGGAGAACACCTAAGCTGACACCACCCTCACCACTCCAGCACGTTTGACCCTGACGGATTTCACGTGCAACAGATCCCCTTACACGACATTTTTCCAGTTGAATCGAGTCTGGAACCTAAAAAACCTACGACTTACCAGCTGAGACCTTACTACAAGGCCACAGCGGCCTCATCTCTTTGAAAAATCGAAATCTGTTGGGAATTTTATGGAGCATATAATTTCTATAAAGGTTATCTTAGAAGTTTTAATGCTGAAAAAAATTAGAAAAAAATACATTTAGATTTCCTTAAAAGTGAGGAGGTGTGGTTGAAGTATGCACCTCCATGTATTTCACATCAATAGAAACTTTCGCAAAAACATTCCTTAATATTTATTCATGAGGAGCAAATGTTTTTTTCCTGCTCTGTGCAATGTCTGTAAAATCCTATTTTATTCTCTTTTTACAATTAGATAGTCTGCTCTCTAGAAGTAAGAAGAAAGAATGACTTATTCGCGTCTAAAAGCAAAAAACATGCTAATCCCACCAAAAAAAATCATCATGCCCATTAAATAATGAAAAATAAAACAATAACTTATTTACAATATTATTTTATGCTTTTTTTCTTCAAAACAACGAAATTACTAGGTTCACAACAATTGTTGAAATTCTTGCTGTTTTCTTGACCCCATTAATAACACCATTGTAAATAAGCATAAAATCATGAATTTATTTTGAAATTTCTACACTCGGATAGCAAATTATTATTTCCTTTCTTCGTTGGTTGGTGTGAGTACTGAAGAATAATGGTATTTTCTCATCAAAAATGGGATAATTATCAAAAATATCCGAAGGCCACCATAAAGAATAGTGGATTTGATTAGAATTTAACATATCCATTTATCTAATAATCACTACCAACAGTCGGATAAGCAACCACTTGAACATTTTTAATAACATTATTATCGAACTTTTTTTAAAAAAATAATATCAGCACAAAATTTAGAAGAAAAAAAACTTGATAATAGAGTGATTTTTTGAAAAATTTAAAGTTAAAGAATAATCCAGTATTCTTTGAAATTTCATACAAGCGGTTTACTATTTCATGATTGTTTTTACTTATTTTGATGATTTTTCTAATAAACGTGATGTTTTATAATCTTTAGTTTGATACTGTTTCTTCCTTTAAAGGATTCGTTGAGCCAATTAGTCTAATTAGATTAAACACACCATTTGCAACTACTAGTATTTAACTCTATAGAAGATAGAAAAGGATATACGATACTTAAGTTAGTAAAAACGATTATTTATCTTTCAATTAATTTCTTCTTTTAATAACATCTTTAATTATGCAATTCAAGTCACACCACATAATTTCTATATAGTTTTTTCACATGAAGACACATTTAGTACAAGATTAAAATAGGATTTACGCACGTTAGTTAGTTATTTATTTGTTCTCACAAGAATCTCACAAGTGGTGAATTATCTAAAAGTATTTCAAATTAATTCAAAAGCTTTCGGAAGCTCCATGAGGTCAGTTTCTTATTTTACAGGATGCTACTTAGAGACCACTTTCTTTATCACGTTCATTATCTATTAGATAGTGGCTGTCATATCCATTTACGAAAAACATAAAATTCTGAGCGTTTAACTACTTAGGGTTTCGCTTCATCTGCCAGCCAAATGTCATTACAGAAATAGTGGCGTCTAGAGCTGTGTCTCTCTTTTCTGCGAAACAGCCCATGTGTTGGTATTAAAAAGAACACTGATAGAGCTAAAATAATTCTATATACTTCTGGAAGACATTACTAAAACTACTCGTGATAAAAAAATAAATTTTTCTACCAGGTGATTTTTTTAAAAGCTTTTGCAGACGACGTAGATATTATTAAATCTCAAAGCAGCTAGTTATTTTTACAAGATATCGATACTAAGTATAAGCAAAGATGATAGTTTATAGCATGGGAATCCCACGGGAAACAGGCGTTATTAATATTACAAACTATAAATTAAGAAGCTTGTAAGGGAAGATCCTAATGTTGATTTGTGGTTCAATTATTCCAGTATGAATAAGCAAACGTTTGTTGTTGTTGTTGTTACTAATGACACTTGCCAGGGACAAGCATGCTGACGGCCGTCAGCGATTTTAAGCCGAATGAGCGTCTCTAGTTTATGAAGTAGCACCATTTAGAACCAAGAGTACGCCTTAGTTACACACTCATGACAGCCCCTTTTTAAAGGGTGGCATATTCATTCACTTTACAGGTAGAACACAGAAGAATAACCCTGCCCGAATTGGGATTCGAACCCTGGAAGCCCAGCTCTCGGGGAAGAAGCGTTATTCCTCTGGCAAGAAGCTGGCGCAAAATTTTGTAAAATTGTTAATAGAAGTTACAAATTATCATTTTTTCGCAAATAACTATCTTTTGAAAGAAAAAAGGAAACTTAACTTTTAGTGTTAAAAAAACTTTTTTTTATACAGCTCTATTGAAGTTTAATATAATAGTTCAAAATTTAGGAATTTTTTAAAGCCCAACTGTTTTAACTATTTATTCAAACATTAATCAGAAATTTTGAATCTATAAATACATTTCCATCTTTTACTCTTTGTCAAGACTAGACCACAGTGTCACCTCCTCTGGAATATTGATAACTGAAATTCAAGAAATCGGGGTACTTTGTCATTAATGGATAAAAAAAAGTTTTCGTAACAAAATTCAATACAAAATCAATTAAAAAATTTTAAAAAAAGATACCATATGCATTTTTTCTAATTCAAAAATATGTGTCACTCATGAAATCGGCCGCAAAGAAGGTATAGAAGGAATTCATCGATCTAGTTAGTTCTCTTTGTTAAGTACGGTCTATAGGCGCCGATGGGTACTTTGTCTTGAGGAATGAAATGATTCATTGCGGGTCGTTCACGTTGAGGACAGGATTCTTTCGGATACCTAGATAAAAAGTTCTTTTTTGAGAGTCATTTGACGTCATTTCTACGTCATCTGTACTCAGAGGGAAAATTAAAATTCGAAACTTGTCCCAAACAAAAGACCCGCCAAGAGATTCCCTCGCGATATTTTGAGATTCGTCGATGTTTAAGAGAAGCTCGAAGACGTTTGCAAGGGCCACTTTAAGATTTCTTTGCTTATAATTAGTTTGAACTCGACTTTTAAATAAACAAGGCCAGCGAGTGGGGTCTGCCCCTGACAGATAAACTTCAGAAAAAGATAAAAAAAAAAGTGGAGTTTTCTTGCTTCGAATATTTGTTTTATAAAGTTCAAGAAATAAAAAAAGGAACTGGAATAAGTTTTTAAAAATTCTACTGATTAGAAAAAAGAAATAGGCATTATTTTTCAACCAATGGCAATACTTTTAATTCAAAATTGTCAGGAAAAAAGTAGTTAAAGAATTTCTTAAAAAACATGGACAAGAAAAATTGATTGCAAGGTAAGACCCTTTATTTTGAAAAATGTAAAGTCAACATTACTTCCGAAATTTAATGTCGTTCTGTCTTGCCCAAGAATTTAAAAATAAATCACATTTAAAGCTGCAATTAAGTTCTAGGAATGGGTTAAAAGTTAAAAATTACTTCGATAAGAAGCTGAGGTGCTCTGACATCAAAAACTAACATATTCGTTACTCAATTATGTAAAAGAACCGCCATATAAGTATGCCACTGTACATCAAATTTCGTAGGGTCAAATGACAGGCAAGTGAGGCAGGGAATGTTGAAGCTTCATTGGTAACTAACCATAAGATATCCATCCCAAAATATTCCAAACTGAACATAAACATAATAAAAACGAAATTCGACAAAAAGGGTAGAACTCTGGTTTCAATTTGAACCTGTATGAAGAACTTTTAGAATCATTTTATATTCAATTAAAAAAAGACTTAACTTTCCAAAATAAATGAAATGACAATAAATGTTCTAATATAAGATATATATCCTCTATAGGAGGAAAATATCTTTTTACAAAGAGAAATCTCAACCTGCTTTAGCATTTGGGTTCACTGAATAATCATTTCGAAATTCAACAAGTTAAAGACAAGTGATGGGAAAAGAACCGCCGAACGGAATAGAAGGACTAATGGATTAGAAATTCTTCGAAAAAAACAGACTATTTTTGTAAATATCAAAGAAATTATGATGTAAAATATCATTATTTGCAAAAATAGGATGATTATGCTCATTAGAAGATTTCTGACAAGGTAGCGTACCTAAGGCTGCTATGCCAAGACAGGATAGAAAACAGACTGATTTAAAAAAAATGTTTATCAAATTTCTACATAAAATAAGCTCGAAAAAATATAAATTCTATGAATTATTAAATATAAGGTTATATTATCATATTTAATATTATCTAGTTTTTTAAGTTTTATTATATTCACTTAGTAATTAGAATAAACAACAGATATTTACGAAATTCAATATGGAGATGTCTATTTCCAAGAGTTTATTAGTGTTTTTAATATAACTTTTGAAACTTGGTAAGCAATTATACTTCCCTAGCAATAAATCTTTTAGTCTTTAGGAATATGTCTACTATACCAGACGATATAAATAATTTTCCCAAAGGGTCAAGACATATGAGCTTTGTTATTAAAACAAAGAACATTTGTATCAAATGTTGAAAGTAAAAACAAATAAGGGGATATTTCCTTTCATCTGAAATGGGAAACCTTTATTAATTTAATTAAAGTTAATTTTATTTATCTTTCAAAACTCGATTCGTTTCTCATATTTAGTGAGGCAAAGATTTCAAGGTCAAATGTTCCACAAATAAATCTAATTCCATGATATTAACTTCCGCAATTTAGTTAATCTGTTTACAAATGAAATCGCTTCTGTTTCCGTTTGTAAATAAATAAACACTTATTTGGTCAATTATTATAAATTAGTTCAAAAAGTTAAATTCGTTGTTTTTGTTCCAAGACATATTATTTCAGTCAAAATACCTATTATTAATATTATTTAATTTTTCCTTTATTTTGATAATAAATTTTGAGATACTACCACTAAGCCAATGCAATATTATGTGTATTGCATCGGCTTAGTGGTAGTATCTCAACTTCAAGATCGAGGGAATAAAAAAAATGTAAATAACCGAAGCATTGTTTTAATAAAATGGTGTAAAATCAGAGCTGCTAGATAGTCTGCTGTCATAGTAAATAATATATTAACAAAAACCTATTTCACATAATTAATATAATATATAAAAGATTAACATAAAATAAGTCCATAATATATTTAATATTTTCAATTGAAAATATGTCAAACTGAAAATAAATTCACCAGTTATTTAAGAAAGGGGCCTTATAACGTGGACTGCCTTGGGACGCAAAACCAGTGCTCTCTGCCACTGGTTGTAGTTCATTAGGATTTGACAGTTTTTCATATTCGTTTTTAAATAACCGGTTTGTTTAAAGTAAATTTGTAACTTTCCAAAACACTTTCTAAATTAAGAAATTTTTTTAAGAATTCATATTACTATGTAAAAATTAATTTTAAACTATTTGATTTGTTTAATTAATTAATTCCTGTTAATGAAATGAATGATTAATTTGTTTTTAATGAACTAACAAATTTAAATATTGAAATAGAATTGAAATTATTTCAACCTGCAGAAGAATAAATTCAAGAAAAAAATTCGAAGTAGAAGCCTGCAACTCTTTTACTGTCATTTCAAAATTAACAAAGCATTTCTGATTTAGCGAAGAAGTGTTCTAGTGTATTTTCTTTAGCTTCAAAAAACGAAATTAATAAGTTATCTTAAAAGATATTGTCCAGAATATTTCCTAATTCTTATATGGAAATTGATTCTGATGAAGACCAAATTGAAGAAACTACTCATAAAAGTAATGCTTTTTTAAAAGAAACCATGGGAAAAACACTTCTTAAGTTTCTTCAAGACCCTGAAAAAAAATTATGAACCCAAACACACTGAAAGCTGAATGTTCATTATTTGATGCAATAAATAAAAGAACAAAAAAGTTTTATGTTGTTTTATGCCATGAAAACAATAAAACAAAGATCAGTAGCAAATTAAGGAGTATTTTATATTTCAGGCAATATTGTGTCCAAAATAAGAAATACAGTGAATATTTTATGTTTTTGAAAATTGTTTTTTAGGAGAAAATAAAATTACTGAAAATAATATAAACATTATAAGAAATTTTTGTTTTGAGCTTTCGTTATTTTGTGTAAGTAATATGTATATGTAATTTTTAATTTTTTAAATATATAATTTGACTTAGACTTTTATATTGTTTTCCTTTTTTATTATTTCATATAAATTAAATAAAATACTTTTCCCAATTGTATTTTTTGACAAAAATTCGAAAAAAGGTTTTCAAAAAGTCTGCTTTTGTGTTAACTCTATAATATATGTAAATGATAAAAAGCAGGAATATTAAAAATAATTTTTAAATACTTTTATTTTTTCGCATTATGAATCATATACTTACTAATAGAAAATCATAGTCCACCAGAGATATTGTTCCAAATTCGAAAAAATTATGAATGTAAATTTTGTTTTTTTTTAATCTAAGAAATGTTTAAAAATATACATTAATTAATAATATATATTTTATTTGTTAAGAGGTATATTTCGCATGCTCAACAGCGAAATAATTTAGAAACCATTCGACAAAATGCAAGCCTACAAAAATCACAAGCCTACTTTGTCTAGCGAAATTAAAGCGGAAGCTCGTCCCGTTCGGGACCAGCTTCCTATAACACTTCCATGGATGAAATCTCCGACACAAAAACATAGACAGGACAGTTAACAAGCCGTGTTTGCGTCTTGCATCGTGATTATACATCTAAATAAAGAATGGATTTCTTTATTGTCTCCAAACGTCAAAAGTGAAACTGCTGAACAACTGCGGAATAACAGAAACACCACGCGTGGGCCTTTCATGAATATTTATATTAGCAGCGAAGGGACGAAAACACAAAGACATTTTTGGCGGGAACTACTTAGTTATTTGCTTCCAGGAATTTAATTACACTTGCTACAAGGTCGAAAATCGTGTTTCCTTAAATTGCCAAGGTCAGGAGAAAATTTTATTACAATGTGGTCAAATAAATCACATCCAACAAAAGTTATATTCAGTTAAGTGCATTTCCATAGAAACACTTACGAGTTAAATAACTATTTTGAGTTGTAAGTCAACGAATTTTATCGAATAGAATCAAATGAATTGTTTTAAACAAGTTTCGGCGGAACATGAATATGTAAATAAACTCTTATTGTGAATTCCAGTATTTATTGTTTTTATTGTATTTTTAAACGCATCCGTTCGCTTTAAAATTTAAATTTATTTCCTCATTTTATTCTTGTTACTTTTTACGGTTCTTGCGAATTTCTTTAAAATAGAAAGACACAATCATTCAGAATTTCGGGGGAAAATAAAATTCTACTTCTTCGAGTCAATTTAATTTGGCTATATAATTTTTAGCGATAATTGTAAAAAATAATTTGAATGTTTAGATGTGAAAAATTGAAAATGTTATGAAGGAATTGCATAATAGGTAAGATGACAGGTTTCTGATATACAGCAGCGAATAAAACTTATGCTACGTCGTGACAAATCTCATGCTTATAGAATTCTAATCCTATGTGAGGCTGATATATACTCCTGCGAAAATTGGTCTAGAAACAAAAATAAGTTTTGATAGTTTTGTCCTTGAATTTTTCCAGTCCAAAAACTTCAAATAAACTAGCTTTGAAAACGAATTGTTAAATATTGAATAAAATATACAGTAGCTTTTAATATACATCATCAAATCTTTAAAAACTGCAATTTTGAAGTATATATATATATATATATATATATATATATATATATATATATATATATATATATATATATATATATATATTACGTTTTTATCTTTTGATTTTTTAATTATTCATTTTGAATTGAAAGTAAAGAAATCAGAGCGGCCTTCTGATGTATTAACCAACCAAAGAGTACCTCGAAATGAGGATGAGAGGCTTCCGGCATGGAGGTTGGATATAGTCACCCTGGAAGATACATTACTAGGTGGGTGTAGTCTCCACGCATCGATGACGGGACGTACTTCCTACGGTAAGGGTTGTACCATGACCGGAGACAGTCCTTAGGACTTAACCAAAATTCCCATCAGTGTTGCTGTTGCGGTGATCCGGTCATTCAGTTTTATGGTTTAAATTCGTATGCCTACGGGCGGGTCGAAGAGTCTGGTATGTGTTATGTAGTATATTAAATCGTAAATCCGTTAATTCTTTGAAGTATTTAAAATGAACCAATTTAAAGGCAAATAAACATACCATCATAATAATATAAAAAATTCTCTTTACTAAGATTATAATTTATGTCTATTTATTTTCATTTCATTATAGATTATCAATATAATACCATCATACATCATTAATATCCATAATGAAGAAGGTATATCTCCAGTTTAATAACTTTCCATCCAGGGCATCGAAATAATTTATTCCTCAACAAAAACTGACTATTCAAAATCTTGATTTTGGACAGGATTTATTTTTTTTTTCCTTCTAATTGTATAAACACATCGAAATTATAACAGCGGGCCTACATCAAAGCCGTTGTATCAACAATAAATTGATAAATTAGAATATCAAATAATCATATTTCTATTTTCATAAATTTTTCTCTTTTATATCTTAAAAGTATTTTATTGAGGTTTTAAATTTTTTTTTGCATATTTACCATATTTTATTAAATTATTAATGAAATAAACGTTTTATAATTAATTTTTTATACACTAGATAAAATAATATGCATATTTGGGAGTATTCTTACTTTTTACAATATATTTAAAAACTTTATATTTAATTCAATATTGCCGGTGTCCTGGCACAAAGGTAGCGCGTCTTACTTAGTGATCAGGGCCAACCAGGTTGGAATCCCAGTTAGGGCATGGTTGTTCTTCTGTGAGCTGTCTGTGAGATATGTGAATGTTCCCCCCCCCGCCTGTAAAAAGGGGCTTTGCGAGCGAGTGTGAGTGCGTATCGTCTTCTTTTGAGCCCTCGGGTGCTCAGGGGTTCATACCATCAGAAGCTACTGCACCTCTCTTTATGTTGTGAATTGGGCACGTCATATTGAATATTAAATATTTATTATAAAATTTGGACCTAATTTTCGAAAATAGAGTTTTGATCTAAAACAAGGAAGTTTAAATATTATTATTTGGAAAAATGGTTTAAAAAAATTAAAGATGAGAAATACGTTTAAATGAAAAGAGTAAAAAATTGGTACAAATTAACTAACAATACATTTAAAATAATTAAAATTTGTCTCTTCGAGTTAATTCTTTTTTAAAAAAAAATTGTTGAAGGATACTTTGTTTTAAAAGCTCATATGAAATTTTATACATAAAAATAGTTTTCCTTGCATAAATCTTTCTGGAGTTCTATCTCGCTCATCAGGCATCTGGATTCGACACGATCGGCCCTGACATTAGCACATACGATACGCTCCTCAATCAGAAAGTAATCGACATGACCGTTGCTTCGATCGTTAACATCGAGATCAGATCACTATCGGCTACTAGAAAGGATCTTGGGTCACTAACCGTCAATTGGCAGGAACGTGTGGATCTGCCAGAAAACGGAAACGAAATGAAAGACTTATTCATCATTATCATTCGTGGAAACCGACTCGTAGATTAGGGAGGCATTGACGGAATTGTCATCCCTTTTTTTATCAGTCCTTTTAATTAAGCAAATGATTATGAGGTCATCAGCATAGATTGCATAATTCCATAATTTACTCACATTTCCGAGAAAAGTATCTGCTTTAGCTTCCGTCGTGACAAACTGATTCTTTTTATCATTATGTAGCAATTTGTTAAATTAATTGAATGAAAATTGTAAAAAAAACTAATAAAGTGGATTCAAATTAATATTAAGAAAGGAAAGTATCCATACAATCAAGCAGGTTAATATTAACTTGATTTTTTTAGTGTTAAAATTGTAGTTTTTTGTGAAAAAAAGTATTTTTGAGAGAATAATTTTCTAAAATTTCAAAACTGTATTCAGTGTGAGATTTAAAGTGAGAAATATAAAATAAGTAAAAATTTGAAATTGGATTTAAGTACAAAGAAAAAAAAATGAAGAGAAAATAAAAAAGAAAGAAAATTGAGAAAATATGGGAAAAAAGTCAAAATTGAAAGAAAAAAAAATTCTTGAGTTTTGCAAATTCTATGCAAACAATTGTGCTTAGAATTTCATATAATAACCTTCTGAAAATTTTTGAAAAATTATTTTTTGAATTTTTTAACAAAATATCACTTGAAACCGGTTTTTGATTATTGCTTAACATCAAACATTAGGGCTAAATACATTAATTAAATTATCCAAAAGTTACTTTATATTTTAAATTAATTTAATTACTTTTATAATTCGGCTATTTTAATCATATTTAAAAATTATAGGTAACTTTCAGAAATTAAAGAGAATATTGTACTGAAAATTGATTTTTTTAATCTTTATTTTCGCATATTTTTAACACGATTTATACTATCGAGAAAAAATAATTTTCTTTGTTATCATGTCAGAACATGACGTTGCTTTTGGTATGAGATTTTTAACGTCAACAAAATTCCGCAGGCAAAAAATAAAAATTTCATTATCTGCATGAAAATCTAAAAAAATCATCTTTTAATAACACGCTCTTTTAATAACCAGCTTTTAATATTTTTTTTTAAAAACAATAAATGCGAGACTAAGTTTTTTGAATCGTTTGCAATACTAAAGTTACTAATTCACTGAAACAATTAGAATAAATAAAAATATAATTTAACTTGCACGAGCACGTAATGCTTGGCCGTTCATGAAATTATGTGATGATATGACATGATACATTGAATCATGCAGAGCAGATTCCATTTTAATATTTATTCAATTTCAAATTATTTAAATTCAATTGGACTGAAGTTGAATAAATTGAAAAAATAATTAAATAAAATTAACGGAACAGAAATATTTATTATATAAATATAGCCACTTTTAGAAAATGCCAGTAGCTGCGTATGTTTTAGTTCTCTTAAATGACTTTGATTAAAATTATTTATTTAATTGTGGCTATACAAATCGTTTTAAATATTTTGCCATAAATGCTGAATTATGAAATAGCAATCAAGTAATTATTTATGTTTGCTTCATTATGCAACACTCGACAACTTTTGCCTACTTTTGAAAACAATTTGAAAATATTAATTCATTTGATAAGGCTTTTGCCTGTCAAATGTTCAAGAAGAATTAATTTTATTTTAAATTGATGCATTATAAAAATTCTAAAATCAGGAAAATTTAATATTTAAGCTAAACATTCTTAACAAATTTTCAATAATTAAAATTTTAATTAAAAATATAATTAGATTTTAACTCACGCAGAAGAAAAAAAACTCTACAATTTTTATTTACTAAAGTATTCAATTAATAATTTCATGCTTCTGTAAAGCTACTATATAACTGAAATAGTTTCCAGCCCTTAGGAGTAGTTTTGTTTTTTAATAAAGTTATATTAAAGTACCGTTACATAGCAACATCTGGCGCTTTTTTGGGAAGGACCTCGTAATTCTGAACTGCTGTCAGATGACGAGGACGATATCTAAATTGGTACTCCCCTCTTCACACCATACCACTAATCCTTAGAACAAATGCATGGATGGATAAGTATAAAAAGGATAATTCAAAAATGATGTAAACAATAAAAACATTTCAAATGACCAACAGAAAGAAAATTTCTTATACATAATTATTAATAACAGATTTTGGAATGATAATAAGCTCCTGATTTGGAATAAGGCTTCGTTGCATTTGCAGGAGTCAGCCAAATTGTGTAAATAAGGCACACATTAATACAAAAAAAGTTTCCGCGTACTTTTTTATTTTTAAAAAGCAGCATGTGCAGACAAATATAATTTAATAAGGTTTCTGTATAAATAGTCTTCCTGATTTAATTTTATTAAATGTCATGCCATTTTTTTTACTAATTAAGAATACTTTTTACAAGTTTTTATAGCAATTATGGATATTAATACAGCTTATTTTAGTTTATATTTTAATTGAATACAATATGTATTGAAGTTTATTAATATGCATGATCAATTTAGTTCAATATTTAGTAACAAGAATAATTTCTGAATCCAAAATCAAATAATTTAATAAAAAAACCAACAAAGCAAATCAAATCAGAATTTCCTTGCATTGGAAATTCTTTTATTATCACAAACGTCACAACGTTACTTCCTTAATACATAAATACTGCCAAAATCAAGGGTTGGTATGACACATGCATATTAAACCAAAGAATGCATGGTCTCTTCAGACAAATTTATGATTTTCGCACAATCTTTCAGTTTTAGAAGCATTCTCTGATAAATGAAATCGTATAAGCTAAAGCCTATATATCTCCCTCTAAGAAATACATAAGAATTAATCGAAGTCGAAATTCAAGACACACCACCATGCACTTTAGCACACACTCCCCTCCCCCATTCTCAGAAATGCAATATCTCATTCTATTATCTGCACATACACGTGGGTGTGTATATTTAGTCTCCTTAGGTGCAAGTGACGAAAACGGAACAATATCTCGATTTTTTTTTCGTCTGGCCCCCTTGAGAAATATCATTGCTAAGTGGATACGACATGTAGTGGAATACTCTGTTAATGGAAAATAATAATAATAATGAAAAAACTGCATGATGTATAGTTTGTAGAAACGTAAAACCTTTAATCTTTTTAGTGAGACCTCACATTGAGACATTTATACAGTACGTTAACGCGAGGCACCCACTTTCTATACAACATACAGTAATCTATTTTCTCCGACACCTCTGACATTAGAAGCGTGTGATCTGTTTTTATCACCCTAAAAGTCACCTGTCGCCAAAACGCGCCAAGTTGTCATCGGAAAAGAAGAAAATTTAGGTTGTGTTGGGTTATATTTTATCGCTTGTCATTTATTTCAATTGACTGCGTTCTCGCTTTTTTACGATGTTTTACTTTGACAGATTAGTTCAGAAACCTTCGCCAGCAGTCGTACATATGTTTTTTTAATTATATTTCATCGTATTTTTACGCTGAATAGAATTTTTATTTTATTTGCAAACAGAAATGATGGATGCGTTGCTATAAGTTTTGAATATTAAGAGAGAGGAATGATAATTTTAACAGAACTTACCAATAATAAATTTTAATAATTTATATGAAGTATCTGTTGTATTAGAATGAAATATAAATGCTTCTGAATCGTAATATTTAATAATATTTTTTAATAAAACTGATGAATAATCATCCTTTATTTTAATTTGATCATTATAATTTTAAAAAAAATACTAAATAGCATTCATAATTAATTTTATAATAAAGTAATATTGCTATTTTCAAAAGCTTTCTACTTGTAAAAAATGAAACAATATTCATTTTTATCTTTAAATGATGTGATTAAGTTTTATCTAATCCCCATTTTTTAAAAAGAGTAATTTTTTTTAAAAAATAATAGGGTGCACAATTTATTTTTTATATGAAATTTGTAAATAAAAAAATTAAAATTGGGAAATCCATTAGCTTGATTCGCTATAAAACTTTCATTATATTTTGAAGTGATGGATTTTGAATTTGAAAGAAATATTCCAAGTCATTTATATAAATTCTCGTTGTTATCTTTATTTGTTTCAAATATTCTCTATATTTTCTTCACATTTTTTTGATATGGAATTCTGGATTTTTACTTTTGATAAAATATTTAGAGCTAAAAAAATATTATTGCACTTCAAAATAATTGAATCAAATATCATCATAAAATAATAGTTTAAACTATTGCTCAACGTGGTTGTGATAAACGTGATAATCTAAATTTACTTCAGTAAATAGCATAAAACGACATTAAAATATAAACTGCAATTTAATATCGAAATATTACACACATACATCATTTTTCGGAGGCCAAAAGTTATTAAACTTTTTTTCTTGGTTCATTTTTTTTTATTTTAATATGTGTTTCTAAAACGATTACCTTACAGTAAAAAAAACAAATTATTTCAAGTAATAAGCTTTTTTTATGATTTTTGTTTTTAGATACTAACAAAGAAACATGGAAATTATTTTTGATTAAGTGTTTAAACATTAATATCAAATACTAATGTTACAAGGATGGAGTCATATATCAGCAGAAAATCCAAGCTGCGTTAAGATAATTGAAATATTAAATATTTAAAACATAAAAATATATATCGCTAAGGAATCATAAAAGTTATCTCTGAAAAAGATAGGAACGTTCGTTTTTAAAAAGGAAAGATTCTATATAAATCTATTCTTTATCCTTTACTTATTCAAATATTACTATTTTTTACACAAACAATTTTAGTGAAAAAATTTTAGTAACCTAAAATTATTTTAGTTTAATAGATTCTAGAATTGTAATTTAAACTTGAGGTAGGAAAAAACAAATATATTAGAAATAGATAGAGTTGAAGTTATATCATTACAAAATTATTTTTTGTTATTCAGTTTCTTAGTTTCTTCTCTCTCTCTCTCTCTCTCTCTCTCTCTATATATATATATATATATATATATATATATATATATAATTGAATTCAATTGTGTGTGTGTGTGTGTGTACATGCGTGTGTGCGTGTTCATTTAATTCACATAGTTTTGGAAAATTACTATCTTTTTTTAATATATATATCAAAGATGCGAATGTAAAATATAAAACTGGTTTCCTTATTTAACGTTGCATAACGATCTGACAAATTAATTGGAATATGTGCTAAATTATTACAAGGAACTTTAACTATCAATTGCAGCTTTATTTTATGTTGCGTCAACCGAACGTACGTAAAAGAAATAAAACTTATGTCTTCGTCAATCACTCATTTTGAATTTAGGTCATATATTTTTGGAAAAGTAATATCTTTTTTAATATATATTATATCAAAGATGAAGAATATAAATCTTGTTTCCATATTTAACATAGCATATTGATATGGAAACTTTCATAATAATATGGATTATGTTATGTACTAAATTTTTGCAAAAAAATTTAAGTATCCTTTGCAAGTTTTATGTCATTTAACGATATGTCAAACAAACAGGAGGAAAAATTAAACTTATTTCTTTCTAAATCTGTCATTTTGCATTTCGATCATATATTTTTGGAAAAGTAGTATCTTTTTTAATACATATGATATCAAAGTTGCGGAAATAAAATATAAAACTGATTTCCATGTTTAACCTAGCATAATGATGTGACAAATTAATTGGATTATGTTTTGTACCAAATTATTGCAATAAAATTTAACACTCGATTGCGAGTTTCATGTTGTTTAATGATGTGTCAAGGGAAGGGAAGGAGAAGTTAAACTTATTTCTTCTCTGAATCTTTGTATTCGCTGTCGAGGTGGAACAAGACGTAACCGGTCGTGATAAAATAAGCCAATTATCCAGAACTTTATGTCGAGTCGCTTGTTGGTAATGTCATCACGTAATATGATAAAAACCACTTGCAAGGTACACATCATAATTTAGAATTCTTATCACGGGAAGCTTTAAGTAATGAGTTTTTAATATCAACGGAAAATTATTACTGTTTCTTTTTTTTTCTTCTTCTCTGACATCTTGGGAAGTTTCGCAAAAGTGTGGAGATGATTTAGAAACACGTCTCACATTTTAATTAGATTCTAAATACCATGGCTGTAATCAATGAATGCCTTTTTAAGACACAGAAAAAAATTACATTTAATATTGTTTTTTTTCTAAAATAACTGAACATGAAGTTATATCTTTTAGAGCTTTTTTACTTTATTTAATAAAATATTTTGTTACTAAGACATTTTTTAAATTTAAGAGCTATGAATAAAGACCTTTGAAGAAATTTATTAAACTAATCATTTTTAGAGAAAAGAACTGATAAAAATAATAGAAAACGAATGTATTTAACAAATACTATCTGTTTTGCATGTAAATCTAAGAAATTATATAAATAAGAAAATGTACTCATAGATATTATTAATAATACTGCAATCAAAATTATAGCTAATTCTAAATTAACCGTTTGAGTGCGGAAGAATGCTTATCGTTACGGCAAATGAAGCGCAATAACGCTTCGCCGCACTCATTTATATAATTTTTTAGATTTACTTGATTAGATTACATTACAAATTAATTTATATAAACAATATATATAAATTTATTTGGAAAATATCTGCTTTATTTTCTGCAAAATCATTCGCCATATATTGTTTTTAATAAATGAGAAAGGGAAAGTGTCATATTTAATGTTCTGAAATTCGGAATATTTAAGAGACATTTGCGATCTTATTCCAAGAAGATTTTTCTTCAAATTTCAAAAATGATTGCAATTGTACAAACTAGATATCCGAAAAACTAATACAAGTACGAAACAGTTAAAACCGGTCAGAAAGCATTTTATTTCTTCTGTCACATTACGATTTGTAATATACTCCTACTTTGCCATCCAATACTAAAATTTCGCCTTTTTGTTTATAGTTTAGTTTTTATTCAATTTATTTGTAATATTTAACAATTGTGAAATTTCTAAGCAAAAATTTACATTATTACGAATTACTAATAGAGAATAGTATAAAATTGGATGAAATTTAAATAAGAACCCCCCGGGGGGGGACACCTCGAAATAAGAATGAGATGCTTCCTACCTATTGGCGGAGAGTCTTGGATTACCAATCCAAGTAAGGATATATTTGTACTGATTTAATTTTATTAAGCTTTTTAAGAAGCCACTGCAAAAATATAGGAATATTCGTTTATATAGGATTTGGTTTGAAGAAACTTCTACTTTAACATTAATTTCTATTAAATTTTTACCTATAAATGATAGTTTATATCTCAGAAAAATTACAGAATGCCAATGAATTTTTACGAAAGATGTCTCAGGCCTATATGTAGCTAGATGCTATAATCTTTAAATATTAATTTGAAATCCTGCTATTATACTAATTTTAGTGACTAACTCTCTAGAAAAATCTGGATAACAGCGCCAAGCTTACACAATTTAATAAGAAAAGAATTTTTATTTTATTTAATAAACATTCTTTAAAACTAAAATCCTGAATTAATTCAATTTTTGAGCGGAAAGAGAGATTTCCTTTATTAACACGTAAATGGAATTGTGGATGCTAACACGTTTTCCATCAAATAAACAAGTTTCATAAGCGGAAAAATAAATATTCCGTGGAATAAAAATGAGAAACGAATCAAATTCTCAGAAATAAATTTACTTTAAATAAATTAATAAAGGAAGATAAAGTAAATATTCACTAAAGGAAGGAAATTTTTTCTATTTTATGATAGAAAGGCCGATGAAACTAAATTTTTAATTAAAAAAATTTTTTCTATCAACATTAGATCTTGATTAAATAGCAAAGATTATATATCATAAGACACGATGAAAATTATTTTACCACCTGACATTATAACCAAATTTTTCAAAATTATAAATGCTCTTAATGTGCTTATCAAGTTTTAAAAGTTTACGTTGGGTTCCTTCAATAATTTTAATAAGAGTGTATCACATTATACAAATAAAGCCGTACCCGAGGCTTAGTTACATTAAAGTCCTGTTATAAACCCCGTTGACGTCTGTCCCGTTTTGGGACAGACCTCATAATTTTGAGCAGGATCAGATGACGAAGATGACACCTGAGCTGATACCCTCTCTCCATATCACACGACACCACACCAGCGAGAGAATGTTTGGTCCAGGCGTATTTAATGTGCAACATACCCCGTTACACGATGGTTCTTCTGTACTGTCGGGTCTAACTGAAACCCTCTGGCTCAGCCAAAAAACATTCTGATCGTATTTTCTAAACCAAATTTATAAAGGATTTAATGCTTCACAGCTTTAAATTATCGATATCGAATCAAAATGACACGTTATATTTAAGCTATGCACATCCCTATATTGAATATGAAATGGAAAAAAATACGTGCTTTAGAAAGAAAAAAGTTTATGACAGAGCAATAATAATTACGAATTTGGAATGCCTGAACACTAAATGAAATCACATAGCAACAACTAAACTATTCATAATTTTGAAAACATTAGTACGAAATAAATAAAAAATTGAAAAAATTAGGAAAAAGGATTAATGATCTTAGGCATTATTTGAAAGAGATTCTCATCACGATACTTGATGTTAATACTGTTTTTTAAATATTAATTCCTGAATTAAATTTAATTAAATTTTAATACTTTAAATAAAGTTTCAGTAGTATGAAATGAAAGTTGAAATCAACGTGATTTGTTTACAGAATATCAGTGACTCTTCGAACCACCCGAAAGGAAATTGAATGACCTGACCGCCGAAACAGCAATACTGGCTGGAATTGTGATGTAATCCCGCCATTACCGGCCATGGTACAACCTTTCTCTAAGGAAGTAAATGCAGTCATCGATGGGAGGAGCCAGATCTTCCACTTTTCTGTACATCTTAGCGAGGTAGCGAGATCTAATTACCATATCGGAAGAATCTTATCCTCTTTGTGAAGTGCTTCTTCCTCGGGTGCCAAGATTAAGGTGAATCAAAGATATACAACTGCAATACTGCCAAAGAATTTTCCTCCGTTTTCTCCTTGATATTTTCATCACCGCAGGCAGCACTTTTCTGCAACAAGAGCACACAAAAGCTCATACCCTGTTAAGATGAATACTTGAAAAATGACATTATATTTCGTTGCCAATTAAAGTGCTTTCCTAATTATATTTTCTATTTTTGTAATTATTTGTACATGTTTATACGGACGAGTCACGGATTTTAATAATACGGAACGGAACACTTTATAATAACAAGTATTATAAAAAATAATAAAGTCTATTCCTATTTTAATCAACAAAGAAAAATTTCATTTTAGTTACTTTTTATTAAATAATTACGATTAATAAAAATAATTTTTCAAAAATGTATTGCTTTTCATAAGAATTAAACACACATTTACAGAACAAAAACACGCAAATGCAGAAATTCTTGCATTTTACAGATCGAACTACTGCCTATTGATTTCAACTTTCATTACAAATTACTAAAACTCTATTTAAAGCATTAAAAATTAATAAAATAAAATAAATTAATATTTAAAAAAACTTTGAAATTAATTATAATTTAATATTTGAAAATTCTAATATTTGGAAAAAGGGTCACCCACTGCAAGTTTAAAAAAAAATGCATTTCTACTTGAGAGGGATAAATAAAAACTATTTTATTAGCGATTGAAAATTTAAACAAAATAGTAGGGAAGGAAAAAGGCCGAAATTGCTTTCAATTGCTTTCAATAATTTCAAATTAGGTATATTTGCAAATGTGTTCTGTTTAAATTTTCTAATTTTGTTTAAAAAATGTGTTTTAGCACTTCATTGTATCAACAGAAGGAAGTGAAAACTCAAATATTTCATAAAGGAAAGTTCTACAGATTTATTTACCATTTAAAGATAAGTTTATCACAATTATTTGATTTCTGAAACTTGCTGAAAATGTCAACCATATACTTTCATGAAGTCATTAAGTAAAGGGCCGTTTCATGTGCTTCTCACTTACACATCGTTTCATCACTGTCTTGATTAATTCGCGATCATTGAAATGATAAATAGCTCCTTTGATGCGATGCAAAAAGGGTACAGAGATCACTGCTGAGGAGCTTGCGAATTATGATAAAGATGTCGTGACTTGGGAATAATTTACAATTGATAAATTGATATCAACACATAGCCTGAAGTCAATTAAAAAGAGAATAAGTAATCCCATTTTTTAAAAAAGGTAATGACTTCTTTTTAAAAAAACTATTAATTTAACTGCCAAAAATTTTTGTTTGACAAAACACTGATAAAAACAATTAGATTTTAATTCTATTCATAATACTGTATTTAATAGAAAATTAGTCCAACAGACGGTAGTTAAATTAGGATTTTAATGAAATACCTAACAAAATACAAATTAATAAGGCACAATAATTAAGCAAGATATATATGTGATTTTCTATATTATATTATCTTTTTTACTGTTATAATAAATGTTTCATTGTAAAATTTAATTAAGATTTTCAATATTATATGTTAATATAGTACTAGTATAAAAACTTCAAAATTATTACGTTTAAATGAATCTTTAATTTTAGAATTGTGATTATTATCTTCTTTATATCAGTCTCTTAAATAATACTTAAACGGTACTTTACTTTATTGTGAAAATTCCACAGTGTTTTAGTTTTAATGACATAAACTTTCATTAATAAGAAAAAAATTGTATCATTTATCTAAAATCACGATTGAGGCGATAATTAACTTTTAATATTTTTGAGTTAAATTATTAAAATATCGAATTTTTTGGATATACACCCTAGTAATAAACACCACATTTGCATTAGTTTTTTCGTGTATAGGAAAATAACTTTTTAACGTTATTGACCTGAAAATAAACAATATGAATATAATTACTCGGAAAATTCTCATGCTCAATTCCATGTCTTGAAAAACCTGTTCGTTTCTATTAAAACCTTAAATGCAAAAACATGGCAAAAAGCAACTTGATTACGAAAAATTTTGCTTAAAACTTCTTAACATTTAAAAAAAAGGGCCTCTAATTAAGTCTCTAACTTAAGCTCATATTTTTATCAATGAAAGCATTTTAGTGACTGTTCAAAAATAGATTTTTGCAGTTAGATTTTTTAACAAATTCAAAAATATAATGCACTGAAAATACAGCCATGGAAAGCAAAGTAAATTTGTTTCAATATGTATATCGTAAAAAGCCTATCTATAGTTTTTAGATTTGGGACTTGAAAGAAGGTGCAAAGGAAAAATAAATTTCGTACTTCACTAAGATCTATAGCTTCTCGGAGTGGCAGCTTAATCAAACTACCTGGCCTGTATCCAAAAGAAATATCAACGAAGTCGAAAGGTTATTTACATTTTATTATACGTATCAATTTTTTTGTGAAACTTTAAAATATATATCCTTATTATAGATCTTATTCTTATTATATTAATGAAGTAAATTAAAATGATATTCTATTCAAACACAATTTAATGACTTTTTAAAGCATAAAAAATGGCTTTAAAACATAATTAAATAAAGAAGAATATTGGGAAATATATGAAACATTCAGTATGAAATCTTGGGAAAATTTTAATTAGCTTAGCTTTTTGAGCGTTATTAACACTCAAGATTTTTTTAAGTTTATAAATTTATGATTTTAATTACACAATAAAAAATTAATTTTAAGAAATGAAAATATTTAAAGTAAAATTTTACATAAATGAATTGTTGATATAAAATTCTAGAATTCTCTTAGTAATTTATGTGAATCACTTTTGAAACATGACGGAACAAACGACAGAAAAAGTAGGTTAAAATATTCATTTCTCTTATAAAAACTCCAAAATTTCGAAGACTGATGAAAAAAAGGCTTCATTTAGCTTCCAAGAACGCTTATGCTGTCAAATTCCAGATTAGCGACAGATTCGAGCAATAAAAGTTTATGAGCATCAGAGGTTAAATAAATAAATAAAATAAAAGTCGAATTTAGTTTTAGTACAATCAGAAAATTAAAATAGCGCGTCTGGGTGAAATTGAAACTTCGGAATCATGTTTGAAACAGCAGATCACGCCGAAAACGGAAGTTTTATATTTATTTATTATCCCGATACTCCCGGCGCTCTTTCGAGTAGCAATTATCTCAGCAGGTCATCAGACACACATTAAAAGCCAGACAAACCTGTCTCGATTGACAGCTCTGAAATTCAAACACGGCATAACAAGGTTTCGTGATAAATGATTGCTGCTATGAGACTGAAGGGCTCTTTTTCCCCCCTTCTTTTTATTTTTACCCTTTCTGTTTGGAAAGATTTTCACACAAAACGAACGGAGTCATAGATTATTTTTCCCTACGGAAACTGAATATCAATTATACTTTCTAATGTCAGATTTTGCTATAAGCAATTTCCTATCTAAGCCTTTAGGATAAAACTTATAATTCGACCTTTATATATCAGAGATTTTTCAACGTGATAATTTACTTCTCTGCAAACATATTAATTAATTTTTTCCTTAAATTTTGGCATTAAATAATCGATTATATGCGTAACTGAATGGTTATTAATTTCTAGAAAATGATTTAATTCTTTTTTTATCGACATTGAATTCATATATTTTAGTATTCATTGTGATTTAAAAGTAATTATGCAATATCTATCTTCACTTAATAGCTTTATTTTATTCATTTACATTTTATTCCATTAATCATTTCTTATTAATAATTCATTTTAACTTTTCTTTTTGATTCTTTATATTAATTGCGTATTTCTAATTTTGTAAAATAGATTATTCGCTCTATTTTAAAACTTTTGCGCCAAATCTATGCTATCTGATATTAAATTATATATGTATGTGGGGTCGCGTTATGGTAAATTTAATTAATTCAATGAATGTACATAATTACCGACAGTTATTCACAATCACTACTAAACTTGGCAAATGTCACAAATTATTGAATAATTATCAAATTTATAGGATAATTCGTAAAATACCCTACTCTTAAAGAGGAAGTGTAATAAATGTCCATAAATTTATCAAACCAACGTACAAGAACAGGGGTTGAGTGCGTTCCCTCCGATCTGGGTGTCTTGTGGGAACAGAACTGATGAAGAACAACCATGCCCAAACTGGGACTCGTCTCGTTTCGGGAATGGTTGCTCTTCATCTATTCACACTTTCACACATCGGTGAAGAGGGACAAGGATGCACATTCCTTTTTACAGATAAAAGGGTCTGTGCAAGAGACCCTTTTACAGGGATGTACATAAAGAGCAATGCGCCTTTTTTAAAAAAAGGGACACATCTTCGGCTTAAAATCGCTGACTGAATCAGCGAGCTTGTCCATGGTAAGTGCCATTAGAAACAACAAGAACAAATTTTCCAAAATTAGTTCAATTTGCATGGTTTCTATCATGATGACATACAAAAGGGGGGGGGACATATTAAAAGTTTTTTTAATTATATTACATTATTATTATTTCTTAAGCTTTATCCATTATATCTATTCTAATATATCGAAGAGTTAAGTAGAAAAACGCCAATTTTAATTAAAAGTTACAATTTATGATGATATTTTAAATTCCAATAATCATTATGAAGTTTTCACAATTCTTATCAATTAAATTTTTAATATTATTTTGAACAGAAAATATTATATCTTACATTATATTTAACACACAGGCATTCTTAAAAGCATTGTAAAAAATTCACAATAATTATAAGATGCCGTTATAAGGATAAAGCCGTAAGAAGAATAAAAAAAGTTTTTTTAAAGTTATTTGATTCACATTTTTAGGACGCAGATTTCGTATAACTATTCACATTATAACAGCGCCGTATCGAAGTTAAATACCGCTTTAACATCCAGAGGTAAAAATTAAAGCTTGCCATAATAGTAAAAACGCCAAATAACATTATGCTTTAAGCATCAAAAGAAAAAGTAAATAGATTTTCAGAATAACCGATTTGATATATCAGTGTACTGCATTCCAATGTATCTGGAGAGGTATGACCTTATGTATCTTAAAATTTCATTCCTGTTTCAGAACTAATTCGTTTCTTCTCAAATACCCAGAAAACGGATTGACATGTCTTATTGAAATGTGATGTTCGAGGCAAAATTTTATTTTCAACTCTAGTGGATTCCTGGTTCAGATCGCATTCCAATGATGCACATCTAACAGAAAATTGGCCTGAGCATTGTTTGAAACATGTTAAATCCGAAAGCAGGAATCAAACATCCTCCTCTTGAATTTGAATAGAAGTTTGGCTCTGTTCATTTGATTACTATCCAGAATGAGGAAATTCGTCAACCTTTGGTTTAAAAGGATTAATAAATGTTATTTAAATCATGAGATACATAGATTAAAATTTAGATTTCATGCCAGAGGGAAAAAATAAAAATTCCTTTCTCTATACATATTTTAATAAAGAAACTGAAATTACTTTCTCACATTTGAAACAATGGAAAGAAAGATTTTGGGATTTCTAGTGATTAACCAAACAGCTGTTGGGGAAAATTCGTCATCTTTTGGTTTAAAAGGGTAAGTCAGAGTTACTTACACGATGAGATAAATAGATTGAAATTTAGATTACATGCTAGAGTAAAAAATAAAACATTCTTTCTCTATATATATTTTAAAAAAGAAACTGAGATTTCTTTTTCCGTTTTTAAAACAACTGGAAGACAGATTTTCCAGTGATTAATCAAACAGTTATTGGTGTTGCTTCCATCCAATAAAAATCAGTCAGTCTATAAATAGAAGAGCAACTACATAAACATGGAAGCGAAATGATCAGTCAATGACAAGATCCGAGACAGGTGTTTTAATTGGATGGAAGAAGATGAAAACACCTTCGCTTGCAGACGGAACATGGAAATTCATGCAGAAAAGCAAAAGCTTAACAGTAGCTGTCGCGCCTGCATAGGAGGGGTAAAGAGGTAATGAAGAAAAAGTAAGAATATCTGACACCATGAGTTTCTGAAGAGGACCGTAAATCAAATATTCTATGATATAATAATCTGAAAAGCTCAAAAACCAATTTTTTAAATGCTGTTTTTGAAACCTCAAGCTACCAAAATCCATACATTAAAACAAGTGAAAAAAAGATATTGTTTTGAAAGGTTTTCGCAAATATAATTCTAAGTCCCTTCTTATTTGTTAGTATCCAGATACAAATCTACTAGAATTTGCTTTTTCGCGATATGATATACTACTTAACGGGCTAAGTACGATTTTTAAGATTTTTTCCCCCGAACGAGGGCGAAGACCTGGTTTAAAACGTAATTTTCTAGAATCTACATTTTGTCATTGCTTATTTACATATAAGAAGACAATGGGAGTATCTCAAATGTTGTGATAGCTTAAGCCAAAGTAGAGTTTATCAGTGTCTCAGGCGCCACTGACAAGTTTTGCCGGGAGCTGGAATTGAGCCATGGTGCAATACAGGCAAAGAAGTCAACGTTCTGATTTTTACACTCAGACATTGATAGTATAAATTTAATTATTATTAAATTTTCTATTGTACATTTAATTAATTTAAAAATTACTCTAGTGTACATGGCTGATTGTGTTTATGCTCATATTCTAACTTTATAACTTTTAGAGACTTTTTACATTTTCTGTAAAAACAATTGAGGGAATTTTTAATTGTTATTTACATACAAGGCTTATAAATGCTTTACTTATTATTACCGCGATATGGCCTTTAAATTATATGAAATAAAATGTTTCATGTAGATAATGGAAAAATAATTTGTTTCATGTTTATCACAAACAGTCAAATGTTTCTTCATAATAAATAATTTTTATGCAAATAATAGCTTCCAAAGAAAAGGAAAGGGGAAAAAAGAGAAAAAAAACATGATTTAAAAAAAACATGAAACAGAGTAGTTTCATTATATCAGTAGCATAGACACAGTAGCAGTATTAGAAACAGTAGCATAATGTATAGCTCAACTATTGGTGAAAATCATCAGTCTGCTAAGATAAATGTATATCCTTTGTTGAGAAAATGAAAATAGCATAATTGTTATTTGTTATATTTAATCAAAAATAAAAAAAACCTTATTTTTATAAAAGTTAATTACCAATATTATATAATTACTCACATATATTACTGTAATTGTTTTATACTTTACTGTCAAAAAATCCAAAAATTATTTTAAAATATTTTTTTACCTTTACAGGTAAAAAAGGAAAGCAATATATACGAATAAATATATCTTTCTTCTTAAAATAAAAGTGCCAAAATATGAAATTTGTATAAAACTGAACAGTTTGAAATACCCAATAATATTAACAAATTCACACAATCATAATCACTACAAGTCTATCATAATTAAGAACCCACTATTGGCTGGATCTGAAAACTTTGACTAAAACTGATGCTGAAACTAAATTAATCTAAGGCAGAATAAATCTTCATTTTAATGGTCAAAATAAATAATCCCTCTCCTATTTCCTTTCATACAATTATTTTTTTTAAAAAAAATAGCACTAAAAGTGGACACATATAAAATTTTCTTTGGATATAAAAAAAATAAAATTATATTCAAATAGTTGTTTTCGTATTAAAAAAATCTTTTTTATAAAAGATTTTAAATATATATATTTAATGTATTAACTCTTCTCTAATCCTAAGATTCAAAAATTGCATGTTAATAATAGAAATTTTATAAAAAAAGTATTTTATTGCATCCAATAAATACATAAAACTATCAAAACGATCATTTAACTTGCCTGTACAGTGGCATTGACTTGACTAATCTCTTTCGAATACTCCTCCAAGGATTTGAGCAGCTCCAGCCGTTTCTGATCCCTTCTGGACAAAAGATTCGAGCCGTCCTGTGTGATGTCCGGCATCGCGAAGGACAGTCCGCATCCCAGGAGAACAGAGAACGCAAAGATCCTCAAGGTAAACATCCGGCACCATTCCATACAGAGAAAGGAGGAATCAATGTTCCGGCCATAAAATCCGGCAGCAGTGATCGCGGCAGCGAGTGTTCGGGATGGTCCGGCCGTGCATGGGGAGAAGAGCGAAGCACTCACCTATTTCTGGGCTGGTTAGGGAAAGACTCGTTCGCGAATCGCTGCATCTTGGCAAGTGAGTTTTCCGGAGGGAAGGGAAAAAAAATGATAAATAAGTGAACGATAGAAGTTTTGATCGCGGGCTGTCGGGGTTACCAGTTTAGCAACTCGGCGGAAATCTGTGGGCCTTGGCGAACTTTAAACTTTTTTAACTGACCGCTTATGACTTTCTTCTTTCTCGCAAAGAAGTGAAGAAAATATTGTAACCGTCGGAAACTTTGAACAAAAGGGAAATTAACATTTTGGATCTCCCTATTTTGAAAAACACATTTTTAGAAAACTTATGTCTGCCTGGCTGTGATAACGATAATTCAAAAACGATCTGAGCTAAAGGGATGAAATTTCGAATGTGCTTTTTACAGAAAATTCATCGATTTCTAACAAATTTTGTGTAAATTATATTGAAGAGAATTCAGTTTCAGAAAAATGCATTTTTTGAAAATATATGTGCTTCTGTGACAAACATAATTCACAAATACATTGAGCTAGACGGATGAGATTTTTACAGAAAATTCATAGATTTGTAACAAATTTTGTGTAAAATAGTTGAGAAGAATTCAATTTCAAAAAAACACATTTTTAGAAAATATATGTCGGTGACAAAGATTATTCACAAATACATTAAGCTAGATAGATGAAATTTTGAATGAGATTTTTACAGAAAATTCATAGATTTCTAAAAAGAATTGTGTAAAATATGTTGAGGAAAATTCAATTTTAATAAAAACGCATTTTTAGAAACTATCTGTCTGCCTGTCTATGATAAAGATAATTAAAAAACGAATTGAACTTGACTGATGAAATTTCGAATGTGCTTTTTACAGCACATTCATAGATTTCTAACAAATTTTGTGTAAATATGTTGAAAAAATTCAGTAATAAAAGCACATAAGTACATTTTTGGAAATTATCTGTCTGTCTGTGACAAAGATAATTTTAAAAATCTTGTGCTATATTCATAAAATTTCGAACATGATTTTTAAAAAAAGTTCTTAGATTTCTAACAATTTTGATTAAAATTGTGATTATTCGACCTTTCAAATTAGCTTGAAATCAGCACGATAACTACAAAATGAAGAAAGCTAGATAAATAAAATTCTGCACACGGATTTAAAAACTGTTGTGTAGAAACCTATTAAAGTTTAAATTAAATTTAACAAATGGTCAAATGCCTGTCACTCTGAGCTTTCAGAAGCATGTAATACAATAACTTAGATATATCAAAATCGGTATGTGATTTTGAGAATGCAATTTTAGGTCTGTGCAAAATTTTGGTTTCAATTGAGCGGGGTTTATGCATCTAAAACACAAATTCACATTTATTAGAGTGTGTGTGGGAAAGTTTTGAGAAGACCACTTCATCTAGCTCTTGAACAAAATATAACATTGAATTGAAGATGACAAAAAGATCGCTATCAAGATTTTGGTAAATTTCAAAATTATTGAAAATTTAATCAAATCAATGTTCACAATTTCAGCGCCTAAAAATTATTTTTGAAAATGTATCTGAATACTCACTCCTACGCATATGAACATTTTTATCAAAATAAAATGATTTCGACAAATGAAATTTGGTAATTTGTGTATGTAAAGAAGCTTAATATGTAAGGATCTTGATTTATATTAAGAATATCATATTTGTAGAAACTTCGTATCAAATTAAAATTCAATGACGATTGTAGATTTATATACATATATTGTTCCAGTTTTGTACATGAGGAAAAGTAATTACAAACTTGAAATTTTTCAGTTAGATATGAAATTGTATGAAGACAGAGGGAAAGTTGGAAAGTCAAAGAAAAGAGTAAAGATTCTTATAGAATTAACATATTAAATTCATTTCAGATATTCTATTTATTTACAAGCGAGATGCAGGTCCATTGCCAATAAAAGGTCCATTGCCAAT
>JAOUZG010035355.1:2344730-2361540 GCA_026289955.1 Argiope argentata
AGAAAGGAATTAGTAATGCTAAAAGTACTAAAAATATGATTTTTATTATCTCAAAACAATTAAAATTAATGATTGAATTTGAAAATTTTCAGTAGCTTACTCTTATTTGTACATCCTATATTTGCACACCTTAACGATTGTTTAATCTGTTTGTTTCTTATCATCTGGTATTTCGATTTCAACGTATGCTTACATTAAAGTGTCCTTGCTTTTTTAACGAAAAACCTGTTCCTGAATAATAGATTTATAAAACAAGAAAAGAAGAAAACATTTAAAATAATAATTAGAAAGTGAAAGGTAGCACAAATGATAAACCTGGAATGTAATTCTAAAATAAATACAAAAAGAAAAGGAAATCAAAATAAAAGACTGACCAGGAAGAAAAACATTGGAAGATCGATCATATTTGAATTGATCTATAATTTAGAAACGTTTTTCAGTCTTGCAGGTGCATTTCTTAATATTTATATATCATTCAAACACGTGCAAATATCGATGCTCAAGCAGAAGGTTGTGAATACAAATAAGGCTTATTTTTTTATTTTAAATAACTAGAACAACATAACAGTTGTCACATTTTGATGAATCTTTCCAAAAAAATTAGAGATGAGAAAGTTACTCTTTTGAAATACTACTACTTTTCAAAAAAAGTTACTTTTTTCAGGAAGATTTGAATGTATAAATAACCCATTACCTTCAAATTAGATTAATATCATCACTAATATCCTAATATTATCACTGAAATCTTAACAATTATTAGAAGAATAATTTCATTGCAATTATTTTGTCTGTTAAAGAATTTTAACTGCATTTTTTCTTTAAATTGTAAGAGGTAAAAACTGAATATTGGAACACTTTCACTATGGAATATTCTAATTAAAGCAAGTAAATTCAAATTTACATTCGCATGAAATATTAAACATCAAATACACTATTAAGATGATAGGGAGTGTGGAAATTAAAACCTCAAAATGTGACACAGGTATCAAAAAAAATACTCTTTTAAATAAGGTTTCCTCAATCAACAGGTATGAATTAATAAAAGTCATAGTTTCATTTATTTTAATTTAGCAAAAGGTTTATTTCATAATAAAAATGAAGAAAAGATTTTCAAGCATAAAAAAGAATAATAAAAGTATGATGTAACATGCGTCTTCTTTTGAAGCTAATGACCTGAAATTTGGAGAATTTCCATTTTCCAAAACCAAAAATTCATTTAAATGTGTATTTCTGTTGTTTGAAACACAATGTTGTAAAATTTACAATTTTGAATCAAATAAATTAGTTACATTTCAAGAAGAAATTAAAAATTAATTTTATGTAATTTCTTAACAATTTAACACTATTTTGTAATTCGTTATTAAAAATCTAGACTTAAATCGAAATATTCTGAATAACTAATCAACTCCGGTGACCAGCTGTCCCCTTATCTTTTTAACAGTATTAATAAATTAGTATTAATTTAGGCATATCAAATAATTTAATGGCTTATACTGAATGAAATAGCTGACTATACTTGTAAAAATAGAAAAGATACATGAAAAATAGATTTGGTATAATTAGTCCAACTGTTAAGTTCGAAGAATCTATCAATATTTTGTTTCGAGATATCTCGTGAATATTCAGTGTGGCAGGTACAGTAGGCCATTGATAATATATTTAAAATTCATTAATTTTTGTATGAAAAAAATTTATGAAATCGATTTAGTGGTTGTAACTGGGGATTCTGTAGGATTTTTTCTAAAAAAAAATAAAGGGTGATGAGGAGACCATGATCATTTGTGCCACATCTAGACTGTGAGCTTTCAAACAGAATAAAAATTGGCGAACCAGTTTTTGTTGGGGGGAGGGGGGCGGTTATATTTTTCATTTATACCATTCATTCTAAATAAATAGATATATCATTATTCCATAAAATTTTGAATGAGGAACTATATTTAACAAAGTAATTTCCTTTCCATTTTATAGCTCAATGATAAGAAGAATATTCGAAAATTATCTTTGTTTTTATCTTACAAAAACTTGAATTTTTTACTAATCCAGGCTATTTTTTTATGTACTACATAACAGCGTTTTAATTCTTATTTAAACTTCACACAAAACTTTAATCCTAAATAAAGTTCACGAGAAATTTTGAAGGAATTTTTGAAACTAATTTATTCTTTATTTTCTCAGTATCGGTATTTGTATTAAAATGATGCTAAAGATAGTCAAATTTATCTTCATATTGATTTTTTTATTTCATAACTTTTTCTATCAGCTATCAATCTATTTTTTGATATTATTCGAAAAATTTAATGATGTTCCAGCAATCAACTAATTCTTAAAAGCAGCTTATTTTTTTAAATATGATTATTATATCATGTAACGTGTTGTTTTAATTAATACCGTGAAAAATATTGTTATAATTCAAATCTTAAATCAAGGACTCAGTATAGAAATAAATAAAAAAATGACAAATAGCATAGGAATTTTAAAATTATAATTTTGATAGATAAATTTTATTTTCCTTTACTAAAAATGTTGACTGCAAGAGCATCGATTTAAAAAATTATTAATTATTAATAAATTAACTTATTAGTTTTTATTTTTTTAAATTAATAGAAATTTTATTAGAATAGAAAATTCAGTAACTTTTTCTCTCACGTTTTAATCTCTCGATTATTTAATATTTATTTTCTTTATCTTTAAACATATTCGGAACCTCGAAAATCACAACTGATCAATTTCAAACCAAATAGGGATTAACTTATGTTGATAAAAAATTGTGATAAAAACATTTACTATAAATTAACTGCTTTGTGATACTTGAACGAATTCCACTTACTAAATAAAATGCCTAAAGATTTCTTTTCCCTTTAGAAGGAGAATGCCACAATCCGTAATTTACAGAATCTACTGGAGCATCACATAACATTATTTCTAATTCTGCTCTAATTTTTTGAAGATCTTGGAGAGATTTTTCGGATGTTGTCATATGTTATTTACAAATAATATGTTAATTACAAATTTCAATCTTCAAGACATTTTCTTGAATTACTTGCCTTCAGCTAGAACGAATCTACCCAGCAGGACAATATACTCCTAAGCCTGTTACATACATTTTCTTAACAGTAAGAAATTGTACTAGCATAGGTTGTTTGTAATTTTATAAGCTGAAAGAAGAATGAAAATAACAATTCACTGATCACCATTGTATCCCATTAATCCTGGTAATGGGCACATATTGAGGTTGTTTATAATTTTATAAACTGAATGACTACAACGATTCTCTGTCCACTAATGTATTCCATTCATCCTGGTAATAGACACATATTATATGAATAATCTTTCTATTTTAAAAATGTGCCCCAAAGTGATCGAGGTGGGAGAGATGAGCAGCAGATTTCGGTCAATACATTTATGAATAAAGGTTTTTTCAAATGACAAGAAATATAAAAGAGTGAGCCATCAGAAATCAATTGTTAATTACTGAAATATATGATTTTGTAGTTTTTTATTCAGTAATAATTGTAAATGATCTCATTTTAAATGCCGATAATTACTGATTGTGTCAAATCTGACTACCGCACAGTTTCCTTAATGACAAATGATACAGAAGCCATTTAGTCTGCATATTTTGGATATGAATTCAATAGAATAAATTTGTGACATGCCAGGTATATATGTTGCTTGTCTCCATCTCCTCCCCAAGCGATTCAAAGGGTAGAAGTAGTTGTTCTGGAGGACTGGAGTTATATACTACAATCTCTCTTAAAATCCTGATCAACTACTAGTCTCAGAGTTGTTCAATGTTGCTATGAAGTAGAAATCAAAGGAAAAAAGAATGCAATTGAAACCCTTATTAAATTATCTCTTTTTGTTAAATCGTATGGATTTTCTTGTTTTAGATCGATACGTGGTGTACGAGCTTTCCCCTTTCCTTTATGTATGATCTTTTCATTTTGTGATATTCGTGATCCTAGTTTTTTTTAACCCGGCAAAAGCTACGAATCGCGTTTCTGGAGCATACGACGGAGAACAGATCTTCATTCCTTTCTATGACCGTTTCAGGTTTTATTTCTTGGATCCTATAAACTATTCAAAATTTTCCTATAATAAAACATAAGTGTAATTTTTTAATCAATTTTTGCATTTTTTAGATGCGTTGAGGTAAAAAAAAAGTTTAGTTAAGTTTTCGGAAGCTCTAAATTTTAAAATATTTAAAGGTAATATCTAAAATTTTATTTTCCATGCGTTTTTTAACATATACTTCACCAGGTTTATTTTAATACTCTTAGTACCCAAATCCAAATTTTCTATTCCATATTAGAAAACATTACAGGATTTTTAATCGATATAATGTGAGTATAAACTGTGGGGAATACATTTCCCACTGGAAATACTTCCTTTTTTATTATATACTAGCCGAATGTCTCCTAAAAATATGGAAAAAGTAACATTTTTTGAAGAAAATAAATATTTACATTAAATTATGTATGTAGGAAGTTTTCAAACTATTCAATTTATTATATAAATGAATGATGACGTTCGATGAAAAGAATTCCTGGTTTATTTACCATCAATGAATTTTTTAAAATTTATTTAGTTCTGTAATATATTCTACTTTTACAATCCAATTGGCATTATTTATTATTTAAAGTTGTATAAAATTAAGTAACACTTTTAGGGGTTAAAAAATTAATTTAAATAAACAATTCTTCATATTACATTTATCACCTAATAAATATGCTTCAAAATTTACCATTTACATTTTGTAATACTCTTGCATTTGAAATCTGAAGCAGACTTTTTTTTTCAAATTTTAATAGAACAAAATAAACAATATTGATTAATTAAATTATAGTTCGAAACATTTTTTGATATTGCCTATCTTCAGATATCTGATGTAAGTTAAATATTTTCAATTTTAAAAAATGAATTTTTCGGCTTCCCTTCATTTTGATCGATTTCAGTTGAATGAGTAATGTTAATATTTTTTTCTATTTACAAGAGTATTAAAACACTTCGAATTTTAATTTAGTTTATACATGATTAAATAATGATTTATTCTTGATTATAGAGACTTCCTTGAATGGCAATCACTCACGATTATTAATTTAATATTTTTTCCCATTACTGCAGAACATTTTTCTATTGGTTATGCAGTTAATGAAGTGGAAGCCAAGGGGCTTAACTTCCTTGATGAATCATTTGCCTGAGATTGTTGCTGAGGTAAGCTGGACGGAACCTCCAATTTAGTAGCATTAATTGAAAATAAATTTGATATGAAAACTTAAAAGTTCACTTCACAGCATATAAGTTTTTATGTTCTTACTCTCTGGGTTATTTCCAAAGCGTAGTAATAATTTGATTTATTAACGTATTTATGTTAAAAGAATGAAATTAAATTTCCACTTTATAAAAGAATTTGTGAAGCAAATAAAATAATAATAATAAAATAATACACAGTAAAAATCGTTTAAATTGATTGTGTATTCATATGCAGATAAATTTCACGGGCTGATTTCTAAAACTATCACGGGATATCAAAACTAGTTCATTCTATTGGTTAACAATTGTTTTGTTTTCATAGATGTTTTTGTTTAAATTACAAAATTTAATAACACTGCTTGGTTTTTATTTTATAAAACTGCATTATTAAAAAAGAAGTTTGGCATAAAGAAGAAATAAATTATGAAATGATGCAAAAGATATGGCATCTCAGCAGTTACTAGCCTAACTGATTAAAAGCTAGTTTGTTTCTAAGTGTTGTTGTTTCTAATGAATCTTGCTACGGACAAGATCGCTGTCACAAGCAGTTATTTTAAGTTCAGGATGCGGCAAATGTTTTAAGTAGCGCCAACTAAGGCCAAGAGTACGTCTTAGCTACATACTCGTCGCATTTACTTGCACAGCCTCTTTTTATAGAGGGGTACATTCATACATCTCACAGATAGAACAGATGAATAATAACCATGCCAAATATGAGACCCTAACACAGGACGCCCAGACGTGCTAATCCTGTGACAGGAGGTCGGCGTTTCAAAATGAGTAGAGCGTGCTCCATTCTTTTTTTTTTCTTTCTTTTTATGGTCACTGTGGCGCCAACAAACATATAATAATATAAATAATATTATATTATCAACAAAATAATATTTATTTTGGTTGTGAAAAGTACATCTATGTGTTACATTATTGAGATAAATCATTCTTATTTATTATGAAACAAAGATCCAGAACAATTATTTGGCAAACTACAAATCCATTAAATCCATAAATTGAACCAACTCCAATTCAATCCATAAATATATTTCTGATAAATTAATGATTTTTGATACCTTTATAAATGATTGCAATAAACAATTGTATTTTATTTTCCTATTTTAAATTGAATTTGTTTTTGTAATAGTTTTTTGTTAAACTAACCCATTCATTGTCTCCAAGGAGAATGTTAACTAATATTACAAATATACTCAAATTTATAAAAGGTATAATAAAACTCATGTAAATGAAAAATTAAAATAACAATTTGAGCCAATTCACTTAGTTTTCACTTGAAAGCAGAAAAATTAGCATTTTATGTTGAATTGTTCTACAATCAGTGACAATTCTAAAAGACTTTATTAAGAAGACTACGAGCAAATGAATAGTATATAAATGTCGTAATATTACTTTATTGGCCGTAAATACACATACTTCTCAAACTTAGATCATACTCATGAATACATAAATTATTTTCAAATATATCATTTTCTTTTAAATGCATTAAATTCATAATTAGGTAATCAAGCATTTCACTGGTTTTCTTGATTGTTTTCCATGCTTTCAAATTCAATAGCATGTAATATTCCAGAGGAAAACCGTTTCTGTGATCTGAAATCTGCAGATTCGTGTTTGGGTCATATTGTCGATTAAATAACATTAAAAGGTCAGGAATAGCCTGGTTGGTGGGGCGTTGGATTCGCATCCCTTAGGCTGCGAGTTTGATACAGCCAGCCGGAGACATCCCGGGTATTTGGTGGCTGGTGTATGTTAAATCTGTCGTGGCCACAATGTCCTTCCATGTCGGGAGTAATGCCACTGGGGGTACTGGTTTAGAGGTGATCGTTCTTTGTTCCAGATTTAAATTATGATCTGTAGATGATTGAATGAAATGCATGAATGAAGTCCATTCTGTTAAAAAGGGCTTATGACGTGTGTGAGCTAGAAGTCAGACTTCTGCCTTTGGGTGCTCAGTGGTCCACACCCTCAGAAGCCAATGAAACCCCTTCTTCCGTTTCAAAGCGGAACACAAGAACTACAATATACCTTTATAAAAGAGAAATATTTTGCTTTCAATAGATCGATAAATAGAATTGTTACCCATGAAATAGAATTCAAAATTACGATTTGCTTTATTATTAGACCCATTTAAACTTCAAATAGAAATTTTAATAATCCAAATCATTTAGTGTTTTTGATTTTTTTATAAACTTGCGCAGCATAATATTCGGTCATAAGTAGCAAACAAATATTTATAGTTAAAATTCAAAAACGGTTTTGCAAAAAAAAGAGAGAAAAGCATTATATGGATCCATGTAATATAAATTTTAAAACATGAAAAGATAGAAAAAATGGAATATTTTTGAAACAAGATATTTACTAATAAAATAGTAAAGAGGTATAAAAATTATATATTTTTGAAACGAAATAAATACTAATAAAATAATAAAAAGATAGAAAAATGGAATATTTTTAAAACAAATTAATTACTAATAAAATAATAAAAATATAGAAAGTGGAATATTTTTGAAGCAAGATTATTACTAATAGAATAATATAAAGAAAGAAAAATGAAATATTTTTGAAAAATAGAATGAAATATTTTTATTATTAATAAAATAATGAAAAGATAGAGGAATAGAATATTTTTGAAATAAGATAATTGTTAAAAAAAATACAATTTTTGCTCAAATATAATTCTTTTACGCTTTTGAACCCCGTTAAAATGAACACGGAAGTCAGAATCAGTAATTCTAATTATAAAGTGAAGATAATTAGACGGCTAAAAGAAAACACCTGTAAACATGCAGGAAACTATGGGGATGTAACAAATACAGAGATATCAAATGAAAGAATTTTGTTCCATCAACTCTACCATGAGTTAAGTACCATCTGTTTCAAAGACTGTAATCGTGAGCTAACAGATGTTTGCTAACAAGGACGAATCCTTTAAATTAGATGGTTTCTATTTCCGATCCCCTATTAAAACTTAATATCTTTAATTAGGAAAGATATAACTGTATTTTTTGTAATGAAAACTGTTAAATGTTATCACGTTTTCATTTCAATAACATTAAAAAAGACATGTTATATTATTTTTAACATCGGATATCATATTTTTTTTCTTTTAAAATCCCTGTTGCAATATGTAATCGACCCCCAAAATGGCTAGTAACGTAATGATTTGTTGATATCTGCGACACATAAAACCAGAGTGACGACACTTTAAAAATAATTAATGGTGTAAACTTATTAAAGAGGAGTATTCGATTCGCTAATGAGAATTTGATATTTTAATGGTTATTTGACGCTCATTAGAAACACCTTTAATGATGGTCCCGACTATCCTCTGGACGTAATTAGAAATAATCGCGAAAGAAAGTTCATTTAAATTAATTAACGGTCCAATTAATTATTCTCGCCTTTCATTGTCAGGCCCGCATTCTGATTAGTTCATAGAAGTATTTTGTGGCATTGTGTTTGTTTGCTACTGTGTGCGAGGATGGCAATTGCAATTCGCGGAATTCTCTTTAATGAGGAATAGTATAAACTTTCGTTGAATTTACGAAGCGTTTCAACATTCGCGTTGGAAAAAATATAAAAAAAATTCTCTCATAAGATTTTTTATTTATATATGTATGAACAAAAAAGTAGCTCTTATTATAAAAGGTTCAAATTCTTTCAAAGAAATTTAGGAAATGGAAGGTAAAATTAATTTAGCTCTTATTTAATTATCTATTCTTTGAATTTATTCAATTAAACAATTGTGATTGCATATATTTTGTAAATTTAAAATTTCAGTTGTAGAGATATTTCCACAAAAGCATTTTTTTTTTTGGCACACATCTTTACGAAGCAAAAACAAAAATCATTCATCCACAGATTGTAATTTAGATCTGGAACAGAGAATGTCACCTCTAACCCAATACCCCCAGTAGTATTACTATCGACATGGAGGACTTTGTGACTACGACAGATTTGACGTCCACCACACACAAATAAAGAGAGAGAGTCTTCGGCTGGCCTGTTGGAACTCGCGGCCCAAGGGGAGAGAATCCAAAGCACTACCAACCAGGCTACTCACTTTTTATGATGGAAATAATGAGGAAGCAGATAGCTTGGATTGATATTTTTTCACATTTATTCTAGAATATTTGCCAGATGCCGTGAAATATTTGAAATTTCTCAACTTTTAAATTTTGGTCTTATATCTTTCTCAAATTTGAATTAAATTTTCGCGATGTGAAAACTTAGATTTATTAAACAAAGGGTTCACTAAAAAGATTCATCAAAATTAAAATTTTAAAAACAGCTTTTCTTTTCCACTTTTTATGATGAATTAAATATTGAATCACAATAAAAAAACAACAACTCGGAAGAGATTTTCAAGAAAAAATAAATTCCTCTTTAATAATGTAATTTAGTAATCCTGTATTTCTTTTTTCAATAAAAAGTAGGTGTTTCTCAATTTTTGAAAGAATTCCCCTGATTAAAGTTCAAAAATAATTGTCATCTGAATTCAGGAAGTAAATCAGGTGCAAATTCGGTGCTTGTTTAAAAAGTCAGTAATTTATCCTTCAGTGACAGATCTAATAACTGTAAAATTAAAAAAAAGTCTCACAAATTTGGAACGACCTCATCCCCTAAATAAGAACAGTTCTTCAATACTTCTTATTGACTTTCCAAAAGAAAAAAAAAGAAAAAGAAGAGAGTCGGGAAATGAAACCATTTCCATGCCTTACGAAACTTCATTACTGTATCAATTTCCCTTGTGATGTTCACCGCATCTTGTATTTCTTTTAATTTTGCGGTTCGTTGATTGATGATTTTCAAAAAGAAAAAAAAAACGAGATTAACTTCAGTTTGGTGAATTTTCACTAGATTTGATTTGGCAGAAAATTACTTTCGAAAAAAGAGCTTACTGGGTTTTTTCTAATTTGTTCATTATTGCTAGTAAATACGTCAGTGGAATTAGTTAGATCGTATTTTATAATGAACAAAATTAAATTGAGGGACTTTATTTTATGGTGATTACACTTAATAGAAATGCTTCAACATTGTATACATTACTGTTTTTTACTTTTTTGTATGTAATATTTGTACAACTTATTTAATACATTAATTATTTCATGCCATCAAATTTAAGACGTTTCTTTTGTTGAATTTTCTATGTAAGATATTTATTTTTTAATAGATTTGCTGAAAGTAAAAAGAATAAAATTATAGTTTTGTTTTAAATGCTGAATATTTTTTTTTAAAAAAAATAAATATCTGAATCAAAATTATTGCTTGAAAACGATAACATAATATTTTTAAAAGGGAAACTTTTTTTTGAAATAAATTTCCTGTAAATTACACAAAAATTAATGCACAGCTAAAAAATTTTGGGAATTTTCATTAGACATAACAATTGGGATATTAAAAGGCCCAAGAAACTCTAGTGATAATTTCTTTCATAAAAACTGTTTAAAAATTTTTGAATTTGAAGCATAATTATAAAACAAATTACATGTGCATTTATATTTTTAAAAATATATATAATTTCTAAAATAATAATTTCTTCTACAATTCAAGATATATTGTTATTCATCATTCATGTCATTTTCTAAAATACTTATTTTATTCTATTTTTTTTAAATATTTCTCTTTGAAAAAAGCCTTTTAGTGTCTGTAAATTTTAAGAAATAATTTAATAAATTTGAAATTGAATTCCTTTTATGAAAAATGAATATGTGTATATGTAGAGATACAGAGAGCGATTTACGTACATATTTGTTTCCCTTTCTTAATGTTTTTTATATCAAAATGCAGCTACGAAAGTTGAATTTTGCTCTACATCTTTAAAAAAAATTATAATACGCTACATCTTAATCTACACTGAATAAGAATACCATCTTTCATAATGTTTGTTGTTGTTACTTATGGCACTATAAGCCTGCTAACAGATCTGCCAGTGATTTAAGCCGAGTGAACTTCTCTTGTTTTTTCGGTAGAGAAAACTAGGGCTAAGAGTGCGACTTAGCTACTTCATGCGTCACATTCGCTTGCAAAACCTTTTTATTCAGGAAGGGGAGGGGGGTACATTGTCGCCCCTCACAGGCAGAACACAGAAGACCAACAACCATAACTATACCAGGACTCGAACCCGGGATGTCCACAGTATGGGGAAAAAGCGCTACTTCTATGCCAGGCCAGGAGTAGGAATAGAATCATCATATTTGAAAATTTATATGATAATAAATTAGTCACATTAAAAATTATCTGAATTTTTCTTTATTGAAAGTATTTCTTCTTTAGAAATATATTATATTTCCTTTTGTGCTTTGTATTTATATTTTTAATTGAGAAAGCTGAGGAATTGTTCTTTTTTACAGACATCGATTTCTAGGTATTATTTTCATTTTGTGGATGCATTAAAAATATTTTGAATTAATTCATTAACAATAATTCATGATTTCTTGTCATATATGCCAAATAAAAAAATGAATTTATTGAAACTAAGTATTCTGAGATTTTATACATTAAAAGTAAAGCATGTTTCATTCATAAAAATAATTATTTTTATTTTTTATTATAATTTGAAAAAAATGAAGTAAAGTTTCAAAAATATAAAAGTATTATTTCACATTATGTTTTTTCTTGAATTTTTAAATTTTATTTAACTGTTATCTATTATATTTCATATAGATCCACCCTCATATCCATATATGTTTCCCTTTTGGTTAAAAATACGGGAGACAGAAAAAAATTGAATCAGCAATTTACCACTTAAAATATTTTATGGAGGTCAAATGCTAAAATTTTATATTAATAACCTACAAAGAATCTTTTAAATATAATTGAGAATCGGATTCTGTTCCCACACGTTCGGATGCAGATGAATAAATTAAAAACTCCCAATTTTGTTTTCTTTCTCGAGCGGCGACGTCCTTATGTCCGGCGACTTCACGGTTCTGGCAAAAGAAGCCTTGAACTCGCAGTGGAAGGCACAGGCGAAACCGTCTAATATTTCAAATTAATAGCTTAATCAGGACAATTAATGTGCAATCGAAATGGAATTGAGGCGTCAGGAAATTCTAGACTCCGCATAAAAAATGAATCACTAACACTGTTGAAAGTGCGTAACATTAATTCATCAAGACAAAACAAGAATTTGCTGATGCAATATCGTAGGCTCGATATGATCAGAAGAATTTAGAAGCTGCTCCCTATTAAAGCTAAAAGGAGGCTCATTTTTAAAAAAGAATATTATGAATGAAATAATTTCACTTCAAAAACTTTCTCCGTCTTCAGTGCGATAAACGAAAGATTAAAAAGGGTTTGACTAAACCCAGTGAAGAAATCTTTATAACTTCATATTTACTAAAAAATTTACGAATTCAGAATATTTAACTTTTTTGGGTGGACGAAACAGTATTTTTCTTAAAAAGTGAATTGAAATTATTTTACCCTAAATTACCCTACTCTAAAATTAGAAGTAAATATTTCGTAAGTAAATAAACGGTTACTATAAGCTTTAAAAGTCTAATTCTAAGTTTTCTATATGTAGAATAATTCTCTTGAACAGGAATGTAATGTTTTTTTAATGAATTTGAAGTAAAAGCGATAAAAAAGACAAGATGAGTAAAAGAAAACTATTTTATGTTTGAAAATTTTTATGATTGTTTATTTTATTGCTGCCCATTAACCCTTTCAATATCTGTTGTAGATTTTTCAAAATTATTATAATTTCAGGCTCTGTAAAAATAAATAAAGTGTAAATAGTTAAATTCTGCTAAAATAAAAACAAAAATTGAATATAGGTCTAATTTTTGTGGTGGATCCTCTATATCCTAATGGTCTTTTTAAATGGGGCACGTGTGTTCCGTTGGGGGTTGAGATGAACGTATAAAATACAGTGAAAAGTTGAGTCTCTAGTTTTTATATTTTAGAACAATTTTATTGCAAGAAAAATCTTACCAGTTAAATATGCAACATTATTCGTGTCATCTCTATGATTTTATTCATAATTGTATGAATATTTCTTCATTTTTTTCATTTATGCCATTTATGAACATTTCGACATTTTTTTTTCATTTATGTCATGAACATTTCTTCATTTCTTATCATTTATGTCATTTATGAACTTAATCGATATTTTTATGAACATTTTCTAAAAACAGTTTTTGAAAAAAGTAACTTTACTCATAACATATACGGCTTTCTTTCTTTTCTTTAGTACTTTATTTCTAAGATGTAATTAAAAATTACACTAACATATGAATTTAATCACAAAAAACCATTGGGACATATACTTCAATAACTTCTCCCTTTAGATTACTTACAAATATCATAAGGACACACATGTCCCGATGAGGCTCAAAGGGTTGAGATTTATTTTTAGACTACCCCATCCCAGATTGTGAGAAATGATAAATAAAATTTGAGTTTAAATATTAGACATCAACTTTTATTATAAAACATACACCTAATGAGCATTTATTGATTGTGATACTTGAGTTAATAATCCATGAATCAAAGAGCATATTTAAATCTTTCAATTTGTCTCGTGAAAAAATCACTAATTTTTCATTTAAAGTTAATCTTTAGCAATCGTATATTTCGAAGATTAAATAATTTAATTATTGTGTTTTAGACTTGTAGTTGTTAATTTTGTAACTTATTATTTGCAATTAAAAGTAAAATTCTGACTATTATTTATAATTGTTTTTCCTACAACTTTTAAACTTTAACTTTATCTAATCGTTAATACAGACTACTAAAATGTGGCTAAACTATATGAAATATAAAAATTCCTATATTAACATAAATGCATGCTTAGATAAAATAATTGATTATTTATTTAAGAGGAAAATATAACTAAATAAAAAATAAACATCAGATTTATAAAATATTATAAATAAAAATTGATCATAATTAAATATTATTTATTGGTAAAGTAATTATTTAAAATTTATGCTTCTTGATTTGTATGAAATAAAAGATTAAAATCTATTTATCTTTATTACTAAAAAATTTTATGTGTTGAAAGTAGAGGAAATGCGCAGGACCTATTAATAATTTTAGTGATTTTCAATATATATATATATATATATATATATATATATATATATATATATATATGCTAAATTGCGGATTTCAAACTTTTGTTGTTGTTGTAAACATTTCAAAATAAAAGAATTTATAAGTAAAAATTAACAAAAATTTAATTCATTATAAACAGCTATTTTATTATTTCTTTATTACTTCATTTAACTGTAACAACCAGGTATATTAACCCTACAATGTATCGAATAGCGATTTGACTATTCCATTTATAAGCTTCATGTGATTGTTTGATAGAGCAAATATGAGTGTTTGGAAATCCTTTTTTTAAAATTGAATTAAAAACTTTTACTTAATATTGGCTTTGATAAGACAGGCTTTGCAGGAAATATCAGTATATTGTAAGAGCGGAATTAGATTTAACCTTAAAACTTAAAGACATACCAAACTGGTTGCTGAATGAATAGTTCTACCATTAAAAATGCTATCAAAACATTTATTACCACTTCAAAAAAATTTTATTAAAAAATATTCTTAATTTTATTACAGAATTGTAACAAAGTAATTTGTTTTGCGGGGATATTGCTTAATTTAAGATGTAGCTAATTGGTATATTTTAATATTTTTATTAAATTTTTAATGGAAAAAATAAACTAAAATTTGTAATAATTTTCCTGAAGAACATGAAGTTATTATTATTCTTTAAACAGAGTTTTAGCAGTTTGTAATGGGAGCTGAAATCGGCAGGCAGTAGATTAAGTGGTAAAATGCTAGGGTTTCAGTATCTTTCACGAGAAGGTGAGGTTTGCGAGTTCAATTCCTGCGGAAATCAAAATTGTTTGATAAATTATTTACATTAATTGCAATTACTTAATAAAAAATAACTAAAATAAAATTTGTCTTTCTTGACCTAAATAGGAATTGGCTTCAATTTTTTTTTATATTGCTTGTTGTGAAAAGAATGACTAATGGTGTACAGTTAAAAAGGTTATCTAACTACCAAACTTCCTTCCAAAGATCTAGCTTGGTTTTGATCAGTTTTCTTGCTTCTATTTAGAAATAATATTAAAAAATAATAAAGTACCCAATTTTATTTTTTGTTTCGACATTTTTAGATTGTTATATCTGATGAGTTCAAAGTTCTTTTCCTTCTTGATTTTATATCTATCAACAATAAATAAGCGATTCAGATCTGACCTGTGCAAATCTCATGTCTAATATATTTTTAATAATTTTTGTCTGGATTTTGTGTAGATAATTATATGCAATTTTTATACATTATTCAAGGGACTAAAATATACCGGCAGAGAAGATCTTACGAGATTAAAATCTCATTCGAAAGCGATAATCTTACAGTCATTCTATGTGGAATACATCAAAGTGTCGAGCTATAGACACTAGTCAGACATTGCACCCTTGAACTGAATTTCTGTTACATTTCATCGATTACGTAAGGCTCATAAATTATTGAACCCGGTCTCCAAGAAGACATAAATCAATACTGAAAATGTTGGTAATTAATGAATGCAAAGAAAGGTCATTATAGAATAAAGTTCTTTATTTAAACAGTAGCTGAAAATGATGATTTAAAACTGAGCCGAGACTCAGATCACCGGGGATTAGCACTCCAAGACGAAAGAAAGAGTATCACTTTCCAAGCAGTGCATCTCAAAATAACAAATCTTCTTATAATAACAGCTTTCGTCTGAGTGTGCAACTAATTAACGTTTCGAAACGGGGAATAACCCGAGTATCGGTTTCAAGGTCAGGAGTATTCATTTTGTGTCATTTCAAGATACGGTTTCAACAGAGTATTCCATTTGTTTGTTATATTTTTATCGCCCGAGATTAGATAGTATTTCGATAAAAATGGACACACTCGGAGCTCCTTTTAGCAGTAACTGTTATTTTCAATACATTGTTAAATGCCTTAAATTTACTTCAGAATAAGTAATTTTGCATTGGTCGTTCACAAAAACCGCTGACTTTGAAATGTCCTTCCATGTATCTGTCTTATTAAATCAGCTAAAAAGAATTAGGATTTTCCAAAAAGTTCCAAATTTTGATAATCATTTTTAGAATTATCATTCATTGATCAGGACATGATTTACGATCATTTTCAGTCAAGGATTCCCCCTTTTTTTATTAAATCATAATGAACCCGTAATAAAAAATTACTTGACTCAATTCCTATATAGTTCAGCAAAGAAAAATCTTATTTTGGAAACTTTTTATTAAATAATCACAATTAAAATAAATAATTTATTAAAAAATTATTGATTTTCACAAGAATTGAACTAATATTTTTCACCTTAAAGTGAAAAATACTTAAATCCTCGCATTTTACAGATTGAACTACTGCTTGCCAATTTCAATTTTCATTACTAACTGCTAAAACTCTATGTAAAGCATTACAAATTAATTATATCTAATAAATGAATTAATATTTGAAAGAAACTGTATTTGATTCAATTTTTATCACTAACTGCTAAAACTCTATTTAAAGTGTTAAAAATTAATT
>JAOUZG010035355.1:2361550-2373867 GCA_026289955.1 Argiope argentata
TTTATCACTAACTGCTAAAACTCTATTTAAAGTGTTAAAAATTAATTAAATTTAATTAATGAATTAATATTTGAAAAAACTGCATTAACATCGAGTGTCATCCAATACAATTTTTAAAAAAATGTATTTGAACTTGAGAGGAGGAATAAAAAGTATTTTATTAATGGATAACAAGATATATGTATGATGACAGAGTGTGAACTGAAAAAATGAGCTGTTAACTAAAATTTATAATATTTGTAGAATTGTCAATATTCTTAGAAAATGTGGTGAATTAATCTGAAGTTAAAACAAATCTGTGTCCTAATCTAGGACTTAAGTTGCGATCTTGCTTCATACTATTATTTAGGTTATAATTTTAAATTTATCTTATTTATTTTAACACATTTTTTTTTTAAATTCTAGCCACTTAACGTAGTTGTATGTTTTAAATTTCCCTCTAGAACAACCAATCCTGTCGATACTGCTTCCTTCAATGCTGGACATCTGTACATACAAGAAGTATCTTGAACGACCTTATCGATTTCGTGTACATTTAACATTACCATCTACAATATTAAATACAAAATTGTCAATTTTAAATTTAAATTATTTGATTAATCCATACTTTTGTCAAATCTGCCCCTTTTTGTTGCGATGTTTTCTTCAAACATTAATAAAAATCTTTTTAAAAGTATATCAGATTGTTTAATTAAGTAAAACGTTTTCAATGATTGGCCGTCCAAAAAATTATGCTCTGATATGATACATTGGGATAGGCAGTGTAAATTTCACTTTTTAGTATCATTATTTTAATTTCGTTTGATGCAAAGTGGGAGCAAAAATTTTATAATTAGTCTCATTGTTAAGTTTAATTACTTTCGTAGATATATATAAACTTTTCAATTAATTTTTTGCATAAAATTTTTATAACAAATATGGTTTGTAGTTGTAATTTTCCAAAAAAAAATGTAGTTCAAGCTGTGATTTTTGCTACTAAATAAACAATTTGCAGAATTGCATCCATAGAAGTGATCATACGGATTTATCTGATTGACTGTATTGCCGTGACAGTAACACTGTCCGGAACTGAGATTGATTCCGAAGGATTATCACCGTCTACGGTACAACCCTTCCCTATAGAAGTACATCGCGTCATCGGTAGGAGGTAGGCGACCCCCACAATTGCAGCATCCATTCAGGTGGCGAGTATCAATTACAATGCAGGAAGCTTTTCAACCTCTTATTTCAGCTGAACCCCTCCCTTCCCCCCAGTGTATTGCATTCATTGAAATAAATTAATACTAAATCAAATCAACAGAATCCTCAAACCCGGAAAGTAAATGCTCTTTAAGTTAACTTTTATTAAATGCTGTTACCACAAAAGTTGAAAACAAAAGCGACAATGTAAATTGTTCATTGAAATTACTCATTAAATAAGACTTCAACAGCTATTCAATCTCTTTGCGGTCGAGTTAAATTTTAGTTAGTGAAGTAAGGTTCCTTTAAATAAAAAATCCTAAAAAGAAGAAACTGCTACCTATTTTAAGTATGAGGTTAATAGCTCTGACCACAGAAGCGTTAAATTTTAAAAGAAGCGAATGATTCGTATTTTAAAAAAATACGATTAAAGGAGTGTTAAACAAATGCGTTTTTTTCCAGCTCTGTGGTTACGTTGAAGAAACACAGTAATAAAAGTTTAAATGCATAAAATTGTTTTTAAAAAAGCCACATGCTGGCAAGTACTCTTAGGTGTTGACAAGCCCTTTTAGGCCTTACCACATGTTGAGAAGTACTTTTTAGAGGGGGGGTATTATTATGTTTGTATTTACACTTCATGAAATAGTTAGTCACTATTCCTTTAAAGTGATTCATACTGTGAATTAAATCCGGGGAGTCGACAATGTTTGGTTTTTACCCAAAGAAATTGAGCTTGCGTTTTATTATTGAGCTTAATCACGTGATATTTTTTAATTGAGTGTTATAAATCTTTTTTTTCATTTTTCAAAAAAAAAAAATAGAATAATGAAAAAATAAATTTTCATACTTTGTTAATTCTGCCATGCTTTAGCGTCATAGTGTACCGCGCTTCGGGGATCTCGTTGATTGAGAGTTGATAAAGCAATCTTTCCGAAATCTTAAAACATTTATTCGTAGAAATCTTTAAAAGAGGTAGAAAATTACAGTAGTTACGAGTCACAATTACACAGCTCCAATTCAGCTAATATACAACAGGAAATAGTTTCCAAACACAGATGTCTGAATATCTCACACAGATAACAGCATTCAAGTCTTCACTAATCTCTAATCCTCATGATCGATCGGGTGGTGTTATTTACATCTAAATTGGCGTGAAAATCTAGGACTTTCGCCAAGGTTCTGGAAGGTTCTAGGCTATCTCGCTTAGTAATGGCCTTAGAGTTAAGGTGAGGGAATTTTTAAGAAACGTCTATTTTTCACCAAATCTCACCATGTCTTTAAGAATCTCGCTAAAAGGTTGCCAAATCACAGGAAATGCCCTCTTTACTTAAAATGCGCCTCAATTGTGCGATTTTCTCCCCTGAATCTGCGTATTTCTGATCTGTCCGAGATATTTCAAGACGAATACAGATATTTACAGAAATATTTGCAGAGTTTATAGCAATATATTATCAAAGAAAATGAGACATCTTTGAATAATCAAATTAAAAAGTTTACAAATTTTAAATTGAAAGCTAAAACTATTTCTAATTTAAATGAATGCGAAGACTTTATATGCAGAAACTATAATTTTAACTATTTTTAAAAACGCATTTAAGTCATTTTGAAAACACTCTTCAGCTGGAAAAACATGATTGGGACGATAATGTTATGACCTCTTCCCTTCATAAGGCAAGAGGCTAACAGGCGCAAGACCACGTTCCAAGGAAGTTGTACTGTTATGTACTGTTGCTTGCTAAATGTGTTTAGGATCAAATTTCCTTTATTTGGTGGTGCAGAATTTGTAGAAATGATTTTAAATAAAATGCTACCACCGTCGCTAGACAGCACTTTAAAAGAAAAAGTCGTTTTAAATATCCCTTGTTAATTAAAATCAAATCAAACATTTGGCAGATCAGTATATAAGGAACTGATTTTGTATTTAAAGTCGAATAATTGCTTTCATTTGCAATAATATGTAGAAATCTTTGACAAATTTACATTGGAATGCTGATTTTTTTAAAAAAATTGTCAAATAATTATTAAAAAGAAGCATCCTATTAAATAAGAACATCTTTCATGTAAGGTAAATATACTAATAACATCAAAATGTATATAAAAATTATCAACTAAATAATTTAAATATTTTTCTGTAAATTCATATACCTATATATTAGATATCGTTAGCAATCTTTTGTTTTAAAGAATTTATAAATATCTGATAACTATTCATTTCTTCAATTATTTCATTTTATCAGCTAAAAATAAATTTGTACTTAATAAGATATTAATTTTCCTTGTGTTTATTTTTTAAAAAAGACGAATATTATTAAACTAAGAACATGTATTCCATTTTATTTTAGCAATGAACTTTCTGCTAAAAATTGTTTGGAATGCTACAAAAAGTTTTTCAAGGCTTCTGTTAGTTAAAAACTACAGTATTTGGTTAATATAAAATGTTTAAAAGTGTTAGAAAGTCCGTGGTAGATGATCCGCAATATGTTAGGTAATTCATTCTGATTAATGATCAATATATCGATGAGGTCAAATAATTAGTGCTTGATGCTCATCGAGTTGTTTTCTCAAGCTGATTTCTTGAAAAAATGTATGATGAATTCTTGAAAAACGTAACATGATTTATTTTTAAAACACATTTTTTACACATGCTTTTGTTATTAAAGAGAAGCTTAATAGTCAAGTCAAACCCGCTTAAAAGGTGAAGGCCGCAACAGAGGAGCTCAAAAATCGAAGTGATGCTGCTCCGTTTCAAGTTAGTACAAGGGCAATTGACTGTTTGAATTGGGCATCATGAATTTTTGTCTATTATTCAGATAGTCAAAAAAAAATATTCTCAGTGTCTCTTGCACCATTTGCATGAAACAATTTGTCGAAAATGGTGTGAAAGGCCTCTAGAGATAAGTTTTACTTTAATATAATGTTGTTCTCAGAATTATTCTTGAATTTTAACAAAAAATGTAAAAATACACCTTTACAAAGATCATATTCGCCTGATATGGCACCTTGCTACTTTTATATTTCCAAGACTGAAGTAGCCTCTTGGTAGTAACTGTTTTGCGTCAATTAATTGGATTAAAAAATCACTGCACACTCTGAAGGAATTCTTTAACAAGAGCTTTAAGGCATATTACTTTTAAAAAGATGCTACAAATTTTTATCTTTCCCTTTATGCAAGAATTATGATTACTTTCAGATCACAATTATACATTGTAAAATAAATATTCCTTAAGAATTAACCATCTTTATGCTATCTACAAACATTTTACTACCCCAGTATCAATTGTTTCAGTATAATCAAAGTATTTTTAACAGCGAATTTTTTAATAAATGATTAGAATCATATTTAAGATTATTTCACTAGATATAATTATAATTATAATTACCAAATTGCTATAATAATTGCAAATTATAACTTTTAGATGAATTTGCTTAAAAATTAAAAAAATTTATTTAACTGAAATTTATTTCATAAAATTCCCTTACAAGTGATATATTTATGATATGATTTTAACAATTTGTAAATAAAATATGTGCGCACTTTAATTTAGAGAATCAGAAAATTTCTTGAAATGGAATATAATAAACAAGGGAATTATTTAAAATTTTTATCGTCAAAAATCATGAGAGATAAACACATTACGAAACAAGATTAATTACTTTTCTGATAAACAAGACTGTCAACGTATAAAAAATATTTCATTCAAAAATAATTAAACAAAAGTTATATAAAGAGGTGTTTTTTATCTTCTGCTGACGAAAATTTGAAACCTTTACGCATTAGTTGAAGCAAAAACAGATTAAAAACAGACTGTTTTTTTTATTTTGTTGAAAATCTTGTGACTGTGGGAATAAGACAATATTATAAAATCTCTCTCACATACACAAACTCACGGAGACACAGAAGAGAAGAAGAGGGAAAATAGAATAGAAAATAATTATACTTTAAAAAATTATTTCTGAATGGAAAAACTTGAGTGTACATGGAATTTAAAATACGAAATTTATGTTATAGCTTCCTAATCAAGAAAATATACAGGGAAGTGATTAATGCAAAATGTCCAGTTCTTTCAAAATACCTTAGGTATTTCCTATGTAATAACTTATATATGCTCTAAACTCTCATTTGTTGTAATACCACACTGACTACCAATCATATTTTAAAGAAGAAACTCTACCACACACGTTTTAACTCACAGGTGCACCTGATTAAGAATATAAGATTTGTTTCCATTTATTTAATTTTTCTTTGAGGATTTAAATAGAAATTATTCATTAAGAAGGGTTCTAGCTCGTAATTAATATAAAAAACAGTACTCTACTTATTACCAATAACGATTCATTAATCATTATATATTCAACATAAGCCAAGTAATATGAAGTTTAAGGAAGTTAAGTAATGAAGTTTCTGTAAAATATATGCCGAGAAGTAAGATTTCAGTAAAAAAAATTAGGTATATAATGTTAAATTCTACAAAAATTTCAAAAATAATCATTTTTTTAAAAAAATTTAGAATTATTTTTTAATAATCAACACATTTGATTCTCTCTATGAAAGTTTCCAGAACAATTTAAAATAATAAACGTTGTATCAAATTTTAACTTTCAGTTTTCAACTCAAACATCTGAATCTTTCTTAATAGCTCAATATTCGTGGCCCTGCGAAATATGATAGAAATTAAAAAATTTCGAACGCCCTTCTAGAACAAAAATATAGTACTAATTCTTCAGGAGGTTATTTTCTACTGAAAAACAATTTTTTAAAGTTAAACTGATTTTAAAATTTTCAGTCCAATATCCTAAAGAATTTGTTGAATAAATGAAAAATAGCTTTTCTTCGTTACTAGACATTTTATGATTCTAATGAATTAAACGGCTAACTCCATAGTTAATATTACATGCTAACAAATAATACCACTAAATATCTAGGAAATGAAAAGGTAATTAATTAAAGAAATTTAATTGCAGCAATTATTTTTATTGCTCCAAACTTTAATTATATAATTGCAATATAACATTAACAGCGGTTGAACAGTGAAAATTTGCTCATCTTTTATGCAACACTTGTTACTGACAGACTTATTTATCAAAGAATTTGTAGAAAATATACAGATTTCTTTAATTTTTTTGGAAAATTTTTGCTATCTATAATGAAAAGAGACATTCCAGAATTTGATTCCATGTTCTAGAAAGAAAAACCATGCCAAATCTGAATTAAATACGTCAGATTCTTTCTTTTTTTATTTATATGCAAATAACCTTTACTAAATATATTTAAACTTTATTTTCATAAAAGTTTGATTAAAGTAAATTTTTGTAAACTTTTGCTGTATGTTTTTGATCAAGTGTCTTACAGTAAAACTTCTAATTTTTTATTCTTTTCACTAAACTGAAGTTAGTGCTGAAATTCAGTTAAACGATCATGAATATATTGTCTTTTTTTATTTATTAGTAAAGAGTTCATATAAAGGAATATCAAATAGATTTAAATTTTAAAATTGTTAGCTACTTAGAATGCTTTTTTCCTGGCATTTATAAAACATAGAATGGGATTAACTAAATGTAAATAAGAAAAAAACAGTAAATATAATACCAAAATTTATTATTTCCCTGTTTTGTATTTATAAAAAAATGAATAATGATTAAAAATTTGGTTAATTTAAATAGTTATGAATTTTATCCCTATAATGCCGTTTTGATTTATTATATGATGAGGATGACCTCGTGTCCGCTTTACAACGGAAAGGAGAGGGTGCAGTAGCTTCTGATTGTATGGACCTGATTTATTATATATATTTATAAATTATTTTAAAGATATCCCCCTCCCCTTCCATACAAAGAATCTTGGAATAAAATTTTGAAAAATGGTCACTTTATGCATACGCCAGTGCTATGTCCAATATGTGTACCATTACACTAAGATGATCTCTGCGTTGTAGAAAGAAATTGGCGACTGTGGTTATTCGCATTTATTCCGGAATGAGTCAGTTTTCTTAATTTAGAATGTTGCGAGCCATACTACGCAAGTTGCGGGTGAAATAAAATCGTGATAAGAGCTCATCTAGAAATTAAAGACGGTGCCTTCTGATCGCGTCGTCTAACAGCCCAATTATGTTCCGCCATCTCAATTGGAGCAACAGTGCTATCGAGCCAGGATGTTGTTGATTCAGCCTTTCGTTAGATTTGTCGTCTTTTCCAACTGACCTAGATGGAAACTGTATCCGACAGTTGTTACAACACAGTCCCTTCTTCATGTTTCTGTTTGTTTAACTTCCAGGAAGAGTTAAAACTGTTAAACATTTAAGTGAGAGCGTTTTTAGTCATGACTACTCATCTCTTATCTATGGACATGGTAGCTTATGTTTTAGAACTGATAATATCAGTTATATATGTGTACGCATTCATATAATGAATATTGGTTTTTTTTCCTTAATTATAATGGGATGAATTGTTTTTGTATCCTCATAAATTTTTAGAATATTCAAACATCAAATAAATAAAAGTCTATAGTTTATAAATTATTGCTCAATTCCATGGAGCTCTATCGCAAGCAAGTCCATGGTGGTCTAGAATTTCATTAAATATGTGCAGATGCATAGTGGCTGCTAGGTTGTTATCGTTAATTGAAAAGCTAGAAGCTGTTTGTTTGTCACATTTATAAAGCATTCAAACAAAGAAATGTTGTTTTAATTTTTAAGAAAATACTGTTTCTTTTTTATTACTGTCTTTCGCTTCAGATCATATAGTTTCGGATTTAGGTTATCAAAAATACTAACGGTCATAATAAGTAAATAACAAACAAATTATTCAGACAAAGTTAATTTGAAAATTGTGTTTGATACTGAGAATTAAAAAAATAAATCATTTTGCAAAGAAAAAAAATCTGGAAGTTTAGGCAGTTAGGAATTGAAATTTCTTTTCTCAAAGAAAATAGATTATCTGTGTAGGAATGCGTTTTATAAAATTCCTTTTTATCTCATGCAATAAATTTATTGAAAGGCAGCAAAGCCTAAGAAATATGTCAAGCTAATAAGTGAAAGCAGCTTCAAAGAAGAATAAAATGAGCTAGGTCATAATTAGAATGATAAAAAAAGAAATCTCAACTTCATTCGAAATAAAAGCCTTTTTAAAAGTAAATATGATATTTATATATTTAAAACAATTGACAATAGCGAAAATTTCACCCCTGATCCCAAATTTATTGTCTCATTTGGCCAATTTTTATTTTCTATGAAAGTTCATGACTCTTAATTATATCATTAATAGTCGCCTGCTGCACCCCCAGCCTCTCTTTTCGAAAGAAAAAATCAAATGGTGTCTTTATCTTACTATCCTCTGTTATGGAGGGATATCTAAATATCTCTAATCTAATAATAGAACTGATCCCGTTTATAATTTTAATCAACAACTACGATGCTTTTACAAACACAGATACTTAATAAGATTTCTCTATATGAATTGCTCAAGTATTATTTAAAATATTGCATTTATTTGTTTAGATGCTCTTCAAAATTGCTGAATATGACTAAATTACCGGGTTTTTTTATATGATAGGAGAACTATAGGTCACCAAAGTCTGCAAATCAACTAGGGCCAAGAGTACGACTTAGAGACACAAACATCACATTCGCTTGCGCAGCCCCTTTTTACATGGGGTGCATTCCCACGTCTTACAGATAGAACAGATGAAGAACAACCCTATCCGAACCAGAACTCGAACCCAGGGCATGGGAAAGACGCGCTGCCCTTGTACCAGGGCGTCGGTTTACATACATGTTAAAGTACTGATGGACAGACAAGCAAACATTTTCTAGGTTTGGTTCCAAATAGGGCATAAATTCTATACTTAACATGCTAAATCTATACTAAATGTTATCTATCTTTTATACTTATTATGTTGAGGCAACCAGGGACCTTTAAAATGACTCTTTGCAATTTTCACTTTAGCAATTTGAAATTTTACAGGCATTAAGAGTAACACTATAGGAGATGACACACAAAATTGCAAAGTATTATGTTAATTTATTTATGAGTTGGGGGATATAATGTAATATTAGCAATAAGTAACGTTAAGATAAAACATTCCTGCGCTCCAAATTTGTTCGAAATTGCTCCAATTTTTATTATTGCTTTCTATAATCCTTTTGGAACTACTACTTCTAACCCTCTGGAGTTGTAAGGGATTAATCTTGAAGTTTGAGTACTAAATATCAAAATTAACCAATGTTATACCTTAAAACTACTGAGTTTTTTAAAAAAGTTTAAGTAGTTTTGAGTTATTTCATTGGTTAATTTTGATATTTCGTACTCAAACTTAAAGATTAATCCCAACTTTTGTTTCAAAAGGGTTAGAGTAAATAATAATAAAAATTGGAATTCTTTCGAACAAATTTAGAGATCAGGAATATTTTTTCTTAACGTTATTTATTGCTAATATTATATTATAATAACCACCCTAAATCATAAATAAATAAATATCATGCGTTAAAATTTTGTGTGTCATCTCCTATAGTATTACTCTTAATGCCTATAAAATTTTAAATTGCCAAGGGGAAAATTGCAAAAAGTCATTTTAAAAGCCCCTGATCACCTTAATCGCGTTCTAACATCGGATCCTCAAAATGAATTACGTTCAAGACTTAACACGATATCTACTAATGTGGTGTTGAGTCCTTATGCCAAATTTCACCTATCAAGCGTAAAGCGTTTTTCAAGTTATCGTGTTCACTGACTGACAAATATAGCGCCAAAATATATGTTTCGATTTCAAGAGGAAATTTAATATCAAGTTACAATTTTTTCACGCCTTTGTAGGCTTTGTATACGAGATAGTAAAAATGGATAAACTTTTATGTTACTACTTTTAAATTTAAAAAAATGAAGTTTTTAAAACTGAACGTCTGAAGTTTTAAAACGTCAGAGAAATACTTTAGCTTAAAAGAAGCAGCATGATCTCATTTTCAGTAAGGCAGATACCATCAGACAAAAAAAAAGTGCCGTAACTGTTTTCACATGTTTGGTTCAAGGTCAATTAATTCACAGAATGCCTAATTAATCATTAATATCCTTTATAAAAATAAAATCTAATTGCAAATCCATGTTTGTGTCGGCACTTAGATCAAAAGAATTAGGTAGGGAAGGGGAGTGAGAGGTGTCTTTTTTTTTCTGCCGATCGTATCTTAAATTCTTGTTGATAAATATCTTAGAATATTTACAAGCAATAAAAAAGTGTCACTGCTATATAAAAGAATGCTTTCTCGTAAATCTTTGGGAAAAAAGAATGTTCAGCAGATTTCAGTAGAAATGAGACACTACAAAATTAATGATTTCATTACACTTTCAAGGTCCTTCCCTAAAAGGGAAGATAAATTTAGAATGCGAGTAAAATTGTAGCATAAATTATTCAGATTAAGTCTTGTATAAATAAAGAAAAATTATGGTGTTAATGATGTAATATAAACACATATTACTTTTAATCATTTAATGAAATAAAAAAGCCATTTCCTAACGGAAATTTAAAAAAACCATTTCCTTACTATTTTTCGAACGAAAAAATTTCATTAACTGATTTACATAATCAAATTGAATTTAAAATAAATGCAAATCACTGAATCGAATCATTAAATTTCAGAATTAGGCTAAGGAAAGAAACTAAAAATCAGAAATGCCTTTCAGTTTCATTGTATTTTATTTGAATTATACGATGTGTTTCAAAGAAAAATTATAGAAAAGCGGGACAAATATATAAATAATTAGTATTTGGACAAAAGAAAATGAAATAATGGCAAATTGTGAAAAGTTTTCGATACTTAATGCTACAAATTTTAATTTAAAATGTTAAAAAAATTGTATATTTTTATCCTAAAATATCTAGGCTTGTAATGGTCTTTCAACCAGGTATCATAATTATTTACAATTAATCTGCATTTTTGTTAACGCATACAAAGTAAAAAATTGGCCTAATTAAAAGAATTGGAAAAAAGTTTATAATCATATTTGTGAATAAATATAAATATTGATTAAAATATTTACATCAAAACACCTATAATATCTCATTATTGGTTACTACCATTGGATTAATTATTGTTGACATAGTTATACCTATGAAACCTCAACTCGGAAAGAAATTCTGAGGAAAATATCTTCTAGCTATCTTTCAAAAAGGAAGCATGGCACAATGTAATTTTATATTACCCCTAGGCATAGATGTTATATAAATAGTCCATAAGATATTTTAATTTTAACCTTAATTAACTACTACGTTAAAGAAACAGTATTATAATCCGAGCGGCAAGGGTTGTCTTTAATAAACACAACTTTGAATGCCTTTTCTAGAAACAAGTTACATGGAATTGGCATGGGAAAAGAGGGACTTTTCAAATGTTTAATAGAGTTTTTTTTTATTATTTATTTTTTCAATTACGTAAATTTTACTTAAAAGATTAATGATACCATGCTAAGATAACTTAAAAACTATTTGCTTCCGATAACTAAATTTTCTTTTCTTTTTAATTTACAGATTTAAATCTTTAGTATAAAAGGCTATTCTAAATTTTCAAGAAATTAAAATTAATATAGTTCATCAAAATTCTTCAATGATCGAATAAGAATTTAATGGTGAAGATGTTTACTTTTTTTTAAAAAAAACGTTATTAATTTGTGAATGTGATTGATTTGTGGTAGTTCTTACGGTTTTCTCATGAGTTGGATTTATCAAAAAGTCCAAGAGAATGCAATCAATGCCCTTTTCTTAATTTCAAGAATTTCAGTAAAAGTTGTCAAGTTTGTTTAATAATGTCTGAGTAGTAACCATATGAGTAATTATATTTTCATATTTTTAAAACTAAATAATCAGGTATAAAATGTATGGAATATGTTTAAGGAATAATATGGAATAAGATATAAAATGTGTAAGGGAGATAAAATGTATAAGGGATATAAAATGTATATGTAAATATAAAATATATAAAGAACAATAAAGAATATGTACCACAAATAATATGGCATAATATATAAAATATATGGAATATGTATAAGTAATAATATGTAATAAGATATCAAATGTATGGAATATGTATAAGGAATGATATGAAATAAGGTTTCAAATGTATGGAATATATATATATATATATATATATATATAT
>JAOUZG010035355.1:2373967-2431684 GCA_026289955.1 Argiope argentata
TGATACAGGCAAAATTGGACGAAATTTATGAAAAGAGAGAGGAGGAAGAAAATATATTTCATAGATTTTATAACTTATTCAAGTTTATGTTTTATATATATATATATATATATATATATATATATATATATATAAGGAATAATATGGAATAAGTTATAAAATCTATGGAATATAGTTTCTTCGTCCTTGTTATTTTGATAAATTTGGTACAATTTTGGAAGTGTTATTTTCTGGTAATATGTGGTAATATCTTGAACTGCAATCCTTTCATAGATGAATTCAACTCCTTGATATATTTGTAAGAGAATTATTCTTTTCATTCCAAGAAAGAATGAATGTCTAGGAGTTCAGATCAGTTTTATTTTGTTTTAGTTTTGCTCTAATTTTTTTAGCTATTCTAGGAATATCTCTCCAAGATTTGGACGATAGCATTTTCAAAGTTTCAAGGACAGATAAACTGCTTATCTACCAACATTAATGTTTTGTTTGTTTGGTTTTCTTTTGTTTCCGTATATACGAAATATTAGGAAAGTATTTTAATCAATAAAAATTCGAACTTAAAATTTTGACATATTTCCACGTTTCTGTCATTCCTGAGTTCAACTAACTCATTTTTGTCATTATGCCTTTTTGGGAACAGGATAATTTAGAAAAGGTTTGAACAATATGGAAAAAATTTAGTATTTATTTTCTGTGCCATATTTACATATTTATAATTATTATTCTCTAATGAATTGTTAAACATTCGTGTCCTTGATCAAGATCCACAGTTTTATGTTGTGGATAAAATCTTTTCTAGAAAATATGCACAAATTTCTGTGAAAAGCACTTTCTGGCACTCAAAAGTCATCAACGGTTTGGAGTTTCTCTAGCGACTTCGCCCTAAATAAGGCTTTAATGAAAACGTTTGCAACGATTAAATTTTTATTGTAATCATTATTCATTTATTATCGCTAAAATTTAAGACAAGTATTCGGTTTCCGGCCAAGCATTTCATAAAGGCGCCAATCGTCCAAAAACTCGCCAAACGTCTGCCATCTTAGATGATAGCCAGAAATGGTAACAAAGGGTTTTTAAGTTGAAATAAAAACATGATACGATTACATCTGGTGAAAAAATAATCCCAAAATATTTTGGTTACCACTGGCTAATCTACTTCCAAATAAAACAAAATTTCAATAATCTGTAAATTAATAATTTTCACAAAGTATAGGATAATTCTAATTTTGAGAGTACCAACGTGCATATAAATTAAACATATATTTTTAAAAGTTTTTATTTTAAAATGGATTTCTATTTTTTTTAAATCAAGTTGAAAGTTAGTAAAAAAATTATTTATCGTATGCTTATTGGGAACATAAAAACTTCAAAACATCTAAAATATGAGGCAAAATTATGTTTAACAGTTAAAAAATTTTAAGTTTAAAAGACAGGTTTTAAAACACTTATCAAAAGGTACAATGTTACAAATGCAACAAAGAAACTGATTAACGGAAAAGGAAATATTTTCCGCTAATCAATTAAGAATTATTGAAGAATGTAATTGCAACTTTGAAAAAATCAAACCAACGTTATATGCAATGAAATATTTGAAAGGGTCAGATATTTCAATGAAAAAATGTTATGAATAGTTTTTATATTTTAAAAATGAATTAAAGTTAGAAATGGATTTTAGAAATGTCATTAAAACGCTTTATTTATTCTTAAGATGGTGTAAAAATTATTTGTTACAATGATTAATTCTGAGTAGCGAGAAAATAGGAACATATATTTACTTCATTTTACATCTGCTGTAGAAACTTATTAATAACGCATTAAATCTTATTACTTGCTAAATAACACGTATTCCCAAATTTCACATTTCTTTTAAGGGCTGTGAAAATGTATTACGTTGATATACAAACAAATGAATTTGTAGTTATGTATTAACAGATTAGGATAAACAATTCATCATTATAAATAATTTTCCTATCATTATAAATAATTTAAAGCTAATAATTATAACAAAATAATTTAAACATACGATGGTTGATAATAATTAACTGAATGAATTTTTTAAAATAAGCAGATTTTATTCAGGAAGTTCTACTAAATAGAATTTTCCGGATAAAAAAAATTCTTTAATTTTAGAAATTCTTTAATTTTATGCCACTAATATGAAATGCATATTGAAATCTATATTTTATAATAAATATGAAAGTTCGGATAGATGGATGATGTTAGTCAATCACTCCAGAGCATCTGAACGAAATAGAATGAAATTTAGCACAGATACATTATAGTCTAGAATAGAACATAGGCTACTATTTATTCTGGTTAATTGAGAGGTTAATTTTTTATTAATTAAAAACTAATTTTCCCACCGAAAATCATTTCCTTACCGCCAAATAAATAAGACCAGTTTGTTCTTTTTTTTCAAGCTAATGAGGTTAGGTTTAACATGTTTTCGACCAATTATTTCAAACGATTCTATTTATTTTAATAATGCTTCATGCATTTAAAATTAAACGTTCGATTATTCGGATTAATTTTGAAGTACTTTTGAATAAAAATAAAGCATAATAAAGGAAATTAAACATTTTTAATCTCTATTCCGTTATTCTTACTAGCTTAGAAAATTCACGCAATTGCTTTGCCTCCATTGGCGTCAAAATCTCAGTTTTTTCACATGCGCATCAAAATTTCCACATGTAAGTCTCGGGTAAAATCTAGTTCTTATATAAATTCTCTGCCAATAATAAATTATAAAGTTCATACGTTCTTTTAAACCGACAGTTTGTCTAAAATTTCTGGATGTTTTAAAGAGTTTAAAGGAGATTTTTTTTTTACAAATGAGTTTTAATTACAAAAATAAAAGGAATTTTGGCTTTTTTCGTGATTATTTCTATAAATACTACAACATAAAACTAATTTTCATTTTTTAAATTTTAACAAAATTATCTAATTAATAATACAAAAGTGTTTTCTTGCAATTTTCTCTTAAGTTTAAGCAATTCACAAAAAATAATTGTGGGTCTAATTTTTAACACATTACATTGTTGCAATAAAATTCAAACTTTCTTTTTCATCAAGTATTTAAGAGGGTTTTTTCTTCTACTTTTGAATGCCAAAGAGGAAAGATTCTGCTAATTATCTGCATTAGAGGATGAAATTACATCTTATTGAAGGCAATGTGCATTCGGAAATAATTTAGCATAACTTTTAAGTTTTTATGAAGTACAATGCTATGAGCTCAATTACCCAAGGAATATTCATGCATGCGATAAAGAGACAAGGTATATGCTTATTAAAACAAAATGTCTTTTATGAATGTCACATTTCAATGTCTAATAGTATTTTTGAGAGTGAATGATGGTTACAAATTATCATATTCAGAAGAAATTTTATAACAATTTAACACAACCATTATTCCCGAGAGATCAGCTGATTATCACACACAATTGGAAAATTAAATATTAGAAAATAAAAAAATAAATATTAAAATAAATTAAATATTAGTAAAATAAATGAATTATTATTATTAAAACAAATTATAATCAATGACTAAATTAATTAATATCTGTAAATAAATAATTAGCATGTCAATAGGAAAAATAAAATAGAGAAATCAAATAAATTAATTAATATCTGTAAATAAATTATTATTGTATCAATAAAATAAATTAAAGAGAGAAATCAATAAAAAAATTAATATCTGTTAATAAATCATTATTGTATCAATAAAATAAATTTAATAGAGAAATTAGTTAAATAAATTAATTAATATCTGTAAATAAATCATTATTATATAAATAAAATAAATTTATTAGAGAAATCAATCAAATAAATTGTGTTTAATATCAATAAAATATCGTGTTTAATATCAATAAAATAAATTAAAAATATAAATTTCATACTAATTTAAAGAAATCATTAAAAATCAAATAAGAAAGAACATGCTAATCATTTCTACAGTTTATGTGAAGAACCTGGAATAATAATTACTTTAAAAAATTAAAGACGTTGTGAGTTATGTAATTACGTAATGTGTAATTGCAGGAAGGGAAATATGTAGTTATTAACTGTAAGATATTTATTGAAATTTGAAAGGCATAAAACCTTTGAAATAAATGTCTATATATTACCATTTTAATTATCTGCTATCATAAAATTCGACTTCCTTGAAAAAGTTTAATTTACAGAATAAACAAAAGACGTGTACATTTATTAGAAAACATTCTAACATCTGTCACAATTTAATGAATTCAAATATTCTGTTGAGGAAATCCTAAGCGTTGAATCAAGAATCGCAGATTTTATTTAAATTAAAGATATCCAATATTTCCGTTGAATCAACTAACGCAAAAGTTGGCTAATATTTAACAAAAAGATCTTATTAAACATAAATTTGCAAATACATAAATAAACAAAACAACCACTCTAAACAATAATATAGAACAATACTGAAAACTAATATTAGTATTCATTATACAAGTGAAATCAGAGCAAATAAATCAGAATAGAATAGAAGATAGAATAAAATAATGTTTTCAATGTCAAAATTTTCTGCTCGGGATATTTCACATTATATAAGGTCTACATCATTAGACTGAATTTCTAAGACATTTAACGAATTAACGCGAAAAGGCCTCAGACAAAAATCCAAGAACATGACTGAATCAGAGACTATGATCAGAGAATCTTTATGGCGATTCTAAGAGAGATTATCATTTGTATTTCAGAATTCCAAATGCAGTTGCAAAGTCAAAAGAAGATTATGTTATCGATAGCAATGCTCTTGAAGCACCAACCTGTTTTAAAGGGAGGGGGGGGTGTAATATAGCCCAAGATAACTTTACCAAGAAAATGGTCTGCATCATGCATGTCAATTTCGCCAATGGAACTTGAGTGCAGTAAAAAAAGTTAATATAAACAACAGAGGGGCACCCTGACCTATTTTCTTCTGTATTTTAGAAATATACCCAAACGCAAACCACCATCCAAATTTGATTTATAGTTTTGAGAAGTGATTTGTTTGAAGTATTTTCTGCATAGTGAGTCAAAGAGCCTTCGGTTATTTCGAAACAGGAGAAGAAATCTCTGAACTTTCGACAGCGTCGTCCTTAACAGCCCTAACAATTCATACAGACCACCCAGGGACATAAGAATGAAGACAAATATACAAACAAGTGGATGCTGACTGATCCTGCCTCTTAGGCAATAAATCAAGTTAACCTTTTGAGTTTTGTCATCAGCTTAGAAGGGTTTGTAGCCCTCGGTCTAGGAAGTTTCTAGAATTTGCCATTACGTGAAAAAACATTTCGTTACATTCCATCTGTAATTACAAGGAGGGCTTATTCCACTTGGCCCATTTCTCCAGAATCTTGTGGTCATAATTGGATACAGATTGGAAAATTAAACGCTCTAGGACTTTTGCACTTCTTAGAAGGCGATTATCCTACTCTCTAATGCTTCAAACTGGCTCTAAAGTTCAAAAAGGTTTATAAGTATGGAATTAATCTTCCTCCTACTTATTAAGACAGCATCCGAATTATGAAGTGTTTTGATAACAAATTAAACCCATCTAAGGTAATAGGAAACTCAAATACTGCACAATTTTCTTTTAATGCTGTATTTTTTAAAAAAATAATTTTCTGCTGTTACTGCATCAAAATGTGATATGTAGGCCATTTTTTTATATTGTAAATTCACCTGAACTTTTGCTCTTCATTTCAACATTACTCTAAAGAAAATTGAAATAGTTTTAGTTTTATCAGATTTGGATATATTGTTTTTTATACTAATTCTTTCGTGATAGTCAATTTAAAGTAAAAAGTAAAAAAAAAAAATATGAAGAAGAATAAATGTTATTTAGCTCAATGAAGCGGTTTTTTCATTAGCAGCAATTTCTGATCGATGAATGTGATATCAAAATCTGTTAATTTATTCTAAGTCAATTTTGTAATATTTAAGATTTTTTTAAATCCATTTTCATCCTTATGGCATTCTAAAAAGATGGATTTCTTTCAACAGGGTGCAAACACTGTGCATTTACTTCAATAAAAGGACTGCTGATGATTAGATTTCGGGATTACACTATAAAACACTCGGTTTTTTCCATACTATTTCCTTTAAGATAAGGATGTTGGTTTTGATTGATATACTTTTTATGCTTAACGAAATAAATTTCTAATTTGAACAGTATTCAAAATATAAAAAAAATTCCAAACTTTCTTTACAAAGAAAAAATTAATATTTAAAATCGCTGAAAAAAAATATTTAGGCACTTCACATTTCTAAATTTACAATTTGAATCGTGAATTTTCTTTCTCACTTAAATCCTTTTTTCTAAACTTTATAAGGAGGGGAATTTCACTTAAATGTTGTATTTAACTTCCCTTGAATTCTTGCCAAAACCTTAAAATTTGCAAAAATACATTAGGTTATTTGTTTATCCTGATGAAAAAATAGTTAAATAGAATTGAGCGTTTCCCGTCATTGATTCCAATTTATTCTGAAAAGATATTATTTTATAAACCTTTTCTTTCAACATACTCATCAATGTTAATAAAATATTTAAAATATCGTGATTCTTTATAACAAGTAGGTTTATTTTATTACTACGACTTAATATATCCTTATAAAATTGTTCGTTGTTTTCCAGATCTGCAAAAACATCCCACCACTACCACCAAGTACAGTATAAAATTTGGTCATTTCAAGGGAGAAACTTCAGAACTTTTTCTCCCGATCGTCTTATTCTTTAACATCATTAGCAGAGAATATTTTATGAGAGACATTTACATGAAAATATATAGTTCTTGTTATCCGTCCACATTTTCTATGTTAAGCTAGCTTTACGTAGAAATAATGTAGGGCCATTTCAGCCGCTGAGCCGTGCAAAATCGCTTTTCTGAAACAGCCCATAAAACAAGAACCTTCTCGTCATACGTATAAACACCATCTTACGGTTAAAAGCGCGTGGCATTATTTGCTGCGTCAGTGTTATCTGCCGGGGATCGCCATATGGCCCGAATCTAATCCGTTATGAATTGGGCTCGAGTCGGATAATTCTTCGATGTCATACTACGCTGGTTACGTCACAGATAAGATGAAACTTTCGTCTTGCTCAAGCATCCGATAATGCTAGATTTGCCTGCCGTGAGATGCGAAGCATCCTGAGGAATGCCTGGAGTTAATAGGATCGTAAAATTTTGGGTCTCTCTGATCTTTTTTTATGACAATTTCCAGCAATATCCACTGAATATATTTTTACTGCACCAGAAATGGGTCTGTGGCATATGGAATAATAATTCTTTGTCGAAAAGGCTCAGATATTCATCTTTGGTTTTATTAATTCCAATTAAACAATTTTATGATTCATTCTTTATGTCAATTTATGAGCTGTGTGCGGTGGAACTTTTAATAAATTCCTTGAATATACACATATAAGAAATATGACTTGTATGGTCATATGTTAAAAATTATATTTAAACAACATAATATCTATATTTAATACATTAAAGTTATAAGGCAAATTTTTTTAGTTAAATTATATAATATGGAAATAATTTTTTTTAAATTTTTTTCTTATTTACTTATAATTCTTTAATAAACTGTTACTTGAAATAAATTTATTGAATATACACATTTAAGAACCATCTCTTGTTTGCCTATATGCTAAAAATTATTTTTGGCCAATATACTATTTAATACATATATTTAATGCGTAAAAGTTATAAAATAAAATTTTTTAGATAAATTACTTATAAAAAATATAATCTTTTGAATTTTCTTTCTTATTTATTTATTTTTCATTGTATGAATAATCAAATCTCTGTAAAAATATTTTGATAAAAAAATTGTCAATAAAAATGTTTTTATACTTATATAACTTTTTTATTGACAATTGTTTTTGAATTTCAATTCAAAGTCAAATAAACTGTTGATATATTTGAAATTTTTAACCATTTTTCAAATACTTTGTAAATAATAATGTAAATTCATCATAAGGATATACAATAATTACTTCAAAAATCTTACAGCTTTAATCTAATAAGTTTTCTTAAATTAAAATTTAGCTAAAAAGTTAGATTAGAGCTTTGTTATGATCTTTCTTTAGAAGACCAATTTCAATCTTAGAAAAAATAAACCAATTATTTAAATACACCTTAACTCGATATGTTTTCAATTTTTTTTTTCTTTTTGAATAAATTTAACTTTAGATAGTTTGGAAAACGTCAAAACGCCATACAAACACATAGGTTGTGAGTATTATAAATATAATTAGGAATTGGAGCTTTATAGTAATTCTGAAACTGTTTTTAAAGCGTAGTATTCTTCTTCTTAAAATACTTAAATAAGTTATTTTACTGCCTCAAATAGTCATGATTTACAAAATTTTGTCCTAATTTCAACGATTTCTTTTCTTACGAGATTAGTAGTAAATTCGAAAATGAATCTTTAATGCTTTTATGTAATAAATATTATAAAATTATTCTTAAAAAGCAATAAATCATCATTTTCCAATTCACTGCTAATCTCTTAAGCAAAGAAATCGTTGAAATTAGGACCTAATATTGTAAATCATCGCCATTTGAGGCAGTTAAATAATTTATTTAGGTATTTTAATAAGAAGAATATTAAGTTATCATAACAGCTTCGGAATTAATGTAAAGCTCTACTTCAGAATGATATATATATGTGGGGGGGGTTGCAACTTTTCTAGAATTTTTGTTTTATTTTGTTTTATACTTTTTATCTACTACTTTAAACTAATTATCAACATAGTTTTGCAATACAATAGTATGCAAATAAAATGTTATACTTTATTATACTTTATACATAATGTAGAGCATTTATAACCTTTTAAAGAAAAATGTGGCATATATTTACGAGAAAAAAATACATTGAAATAAGACAAATCCTAATCATTGATGGATTATAAAAGTAACATATTTGCGCTCCCTCATTTTAAGTTCGCTATCTTAATGCCAGATATTTGTAAAAATCTTCTAAAACAATAGCATCATAAACCTATGTTGCATCACAGAATTCTTACAGACCACCCAGCTGGACAGGTTTCAAGAAATATGCAGAACAAACACAGGACGGAAAAAAATCACTTTACATGAACCATAGAAGTCCGTTTTTATCACTGGCAAATCAGCTTTAATCTTTCATAAAGCACTGATGATACGATCATTGTTAGTTTCTTACAACGCGATAAAAAAGTTGCTTTCTGATCTTCGATATTAAGCTAGATCTTTTCATTCTTTTTTGTAGAACTAAGATTGGCATGCATTGTGCTTTTTTGGATGTATTTAGCAGTATTATATCGTTATTTGCTCAATGATTTTACTTTGATTTTATTAAAAGCTGGTGTCAATTTAAAAACATCAAATTAAAAAATTTTAAAGTAAGAAGGCACTGACAAAACACTTCATAGTTTTCTTACTCTGTGGAATTTTCACAGAATCATCGAACTTTAATATTAGAATAAAGAAAAAATTATAACAAATTGTTTAATAATTTTATAACTATATCTGATTCAAAATCATTTGAAATTGCTTTAATTTATATGTCTTAAAGAAAATTATTGTTCTAGCTAATTATTAGATAGCTAGAATTAGGATTTTTATGTTTATGATCACCAGAATGACCAAAACTGATATGAAAAAGACCTACAATACAACATCCAGAAGGTGATATTGTTTTAATTTCTGTTCTTTACTTTGAAATTATTATTCTAGCCAATAGCTACATAGTTAAAATTATAATTTTAATGTTTATGATAAAGTACAAAAACTGATATAAAAAAGCCATACAATAAAACATCCATAAGTTACAAATTAGTCAGTTTGTCCTTATTAATCTTGTATTTTTCATTCAAACTGCATGACAGCGAAAGTAATTGCATTCGCCTTTCAGCAACAACTGAAAGGTGAGTGTAATTTTTTAGAAACACTCTCCTTCATAAACAAAGGAATAATTAAAGCTGAATTATAAATAATGCAGCTAAGATATCCTTTTTAATTCACCCCGCGAATCAAAAAACTTTTTAATACACACTGTATGTGTAAATCAGGTTATTTTCATTGATTTTTATTTAGATGAAAAATTTGCATAAAAAATAGAAGAATATAGAGTAGGATTTTATAAAATTTCATTAAAAAAAGGCTTTTGGATTCTCTTCATCAATGTAAAAACAAAACTGTCAAATCTTCTAGCAAACTTATTCATTTAATGAAAAAAAATGTAATTTTAATTATTGATTTTATAAACAAATTATTTCTTTAAAAATTTTATATTAAACAAAAATTTTAAATACGGTGATATTTTCGTAATTGTTTTTTTAAAAAATGAAGTTTTATCAGATTTTTTTTTATTTGTTGAGACATTAAGTTTATTTAGTTTGGCAAAATGAAATGGCAAAGTACGACAAAAAGTAAAATATATTTAACAGAATGTTTCAAATAAAAAAAAATTAAAATACCTAACAAAATCAACCAAGTTATAAAATCTAAAAGTAAATGGGAAAGTCATTCAAATAACGAAATTAAAAATTTAAGAAACAGATAAACATTAAAAATGTAGCCTTCACAAATATTTGCTTTTAAAATATTACAAACAGTATGATGCATATCTATTAAAATTTTAATGATCAGGATTCATCACCTCTCTCAGCTCCTAAATTTACTTCTTTTGAAAGCAATTCGATTTTGACATAATATATTGAAGAAACAAACTTACAATGTGTATTTCACTTACAATATACAAATCAAACTAACCTCGATATTTTCCCCTAAAATCAGATTTCCTGATGAAACATGTTCACATAGAAATAAAAATAAAAGCTGTGAGAAATCCAGAAGTGCTACGTAACTAGGAAAGTTGATAAGTAGTTTATTTACACCTATCAATAGGATGACAGCTGCACCAATCTTACGGTCACTATTTCATCCGTTACGTTTAACAGAGCGAAAGGACATATCGCGGCTGCTTTGATGATAGCCTAAACAGATACTTCGGAAGGCAGACATTCAAGATTTTTATTTCTTATTATCTTCTCTCGGTTTAATGCGTTGACTGATTTCATGAGAATTATTCATTTATTAGGTTTCAGGTGCAGAGAAATTTTTTTCGATCTTTGGCCAAAGTCTGTTAACTTTTCATGTTTTTTAATCAATAAATTGGGGGGGGACACCATCAATAACAAAGTCTAAGCTTACTGAAATCATGTGTAATCTGTATTGCAATCCATAAAAAAAATCACTTATAAAGTTCATAATCCATTCACAGAAGATAAAATAAAAAGTTTAATTCAAATATTTATACGATAAATACTTATTTTTATGAATAGTAATTAAAAAGGTAAGTCATATTAATAGCCTCCGACCTGCCCGAAGGCAACGGATAAAAATACTGAATGTCCGAATGGCCGCTACAGCAACACTAACGGGAATTGTGGTTGAGTTCTAAGGGCTATCACCGGCCTCGGTATAACCCTTACAGTACGAAGAGCATCCCGTCATCGATGGAAGGAGCCAGATCTCCTACCTATTTATATACCACCCAGGGTAGTGAAATCCAACCACCATGCCGAAAGCATCTCATCCTCGTTTCGAGGTGCCCCCAGGTGCATATTAAAAGAGAAAATGATAAATTTTAGTTGAAAGGATTCAACACTACTGGCTAATAATACGGATAGTATATTTTTTAAATCCAGTATTTAATGGCAAGACTATGGCGGAAGAAACTTAAATTAGCTGAGGTAAGGGCCACAAAGATAGCACTTCTGTCTTCATTTGAACCAGACGCTAAAGCAATATCATACAGCTCATAGGAGTTTTTTACTATTATTTTTAACTTCTTGGAAGTTCTCTCTAATGCTGCCTGCTTCCATTGACACTTTTTTTTCTTGTGCACAGCCGACCCCCCGCCACCTCTGAAAGTAGCAGTGTCGACAGAATTTGTTGTGGCCGACTGCTAACTTAAGCATTGTCCATCCTTACACTTCCTTTAACTCTATATTACAAGCCTACAGAATTTTTCATCATCATTTCTCTATTTTCCTTCTCAATTAATTATTTTATTTCTCCCGTAATGGAAAATAATAAATTTATTATGCAATAAGTTGTATTTCCTGCTGTCATTTTCTATATGGTTACGATGGTAACGCTCTACAGCTAAGCACTAAACCGAAAATTCTAGAATTGAAAAAATCAAACGGTAATTTGCCATTAAGAAAAAAATAATTTTCAATTAAATAACGCGTGAGTACAAAATCATTTTCTAAAAATCTGAAAACAGATCGACAAAAATACAAAATTCAGAAAGAGTAAAAATTAATTTTTAAAATTGGAAAAGATTTTGAGGCAGGGAATGTAATGTTAGATATTACTTGGTAATTTTATTTTCCTCATCCGAATGATTAATTGTTTATATTAAGGTATCAAGTGTGTGTGTGTGTGTGTGTGTGTGTGTGTGTGTGTGTGTGTGTGTGGGTGTAATGATACTTAATTTCCTAATTTTATCTTAATTTAACCCTCGTTAATTTCATTATAAAATGTTCTCTTATTTCCAGTTCCATTACAAAAAGTTCTCTTATTCTCACCTTGAACAATTGAAAATATTTCAGACGATTTGCTACACTGGAGTAATTGGGATTACTGCATAGTTAACTGCAAAATGTTTTTCTTGATTAAATCTATAGCTATTAAATAAATAAAAAATATTATAAGGCAAGATTTTTTTATATAAAAATTAGTGAATATAGTATTTTGAGTTAAATATTAAAATAGGCGCTCTAAAATAATTATCAAAATACTGTCCTGTCCAGTTACAGTGCCCATTTCAACGGAACTTGCAATGACAACACTTATCACCCCTCCCTCATTTCCAGAACATGGTTGTTCATCAAAGAGCATGGGAGATAGGTCGGACCATCTGCCGTTCTGAAAAAGTAACAATCGCGACATTGATGAATCAGTGGCCACTGAAACTCTCACCTCGTGCGACGACTGTCCCGGGGCCGCTCATAGAACGCTCATTGTTGGCCGAAGGAGGAATCGACATGATGTCACGCATTCTTTTTAAATGACATTCAGAGAATAGAGACGAATGGGTGGTGCAGATTTAATTTTTTTTAAACAAGAGAGCGGCTGAGTAATTCTTGCCACAACATAAGCAACTTTTTTTCGGAGAAAAATGCAATTATGAGAGATAAAAATAAGGAGGTTTCATCGCGGGGTTGTATCTAGGTAAATTAACGCTGCAATAGAACAAGAAGTAAAGAAAACTAGGAGCTCTTCTAAGAAAAAGAAAAATACCCCAAATCTTAGTTTCCTGAAAAATGAAGGAGGGTTGGAGTAGATTTTTCGTGGAACATAGGAGTTAAAATTCTTATCTTATTTGGAAACTGTAATTTTTTTGCCCATACACCTACAAAGGGACTTAATGTTAAAAAAATAAAATATTCTAATAATTTAGAGAGTTTTTTTCAGTTCCTACAATTATTTCACACTCTTCCTATATATATTTTATTCAAATTTTCAGTCGTTAATAAAATACTTTTTATTCATCCACTCAAGTTCAAATGCATTTTTTAAAACTTGCAGTGGTTGTCCCTCGATGTTAATATAGTTTCCTCAAATATTAATTCATTAATTAAAGTCAATTAATTTTTAATACTTTAAACAGAGTTTTAGAAGTTTGTAATGAAAATCAAAATCAACAGACAGTCGCTCAATCGGTAAAATGCAAAGATTTCAGTGTTTTCCACGCGAAGGTAAAAAATTAGAGCTCAATTCTAAGGAAAAAGGTTACCTTTTGATAAATTATTTATATTCATTATAATTATTTAATAAAAAGTAACTAAAATAAAAAATGCTGATCTAAGGAGGAACTGACTTAAATTTTTTATATTACTTGTTAACTTTTATTTCTAACGAAAGGAGTGGGAAATAGCTGATAGGAAAAAAGAAGCTATATCTTTTTTTTTCTTTTTTGGCAAACTTTCATTATATTTTTGTGATTTATTTTAAGTTTGAAAAACAAATATTCGCGTAAGAGAAGTCTGAAATAAATATTGATTTCTCTTGTTTTATCTACAAACAACCAAATTCGATTTTGATGTTCATGAGATATATTTTGACAGTGACAAATAAGTCGACAAAATGGTGAAAAATTAGAATGTCGTTATATATATCGAATCCCTGCTATAAAATATATACATATTATAGTCGGGGATCCGAGATTTGTTTATATATATATATATATATATATGCATATATATCACTACCAAGTCTAATAAACAGCAACAGATAAAATATGTTCTGTCACCTCCAAAAAAAGTGGAAGCTGCTATTTTTACTCGAAATACAAGGATAGAAACTGATAAAATGGAACAAATAATAAAACTGCTGCGTTACTGACAAAAATAAATCTGCTGAAGGGGAGGTCGTGTTCCCCTCCCCCTCACTTGATAGTCGCGAATGTTCCGGGGTGGGGGTCGGAAGCAACATACCAGGCGAAAGATAATATTTGTCTGCTGCTCAATTTACATGATAACAAAAGTTATGCAGTTTTTCGCGAAGAAAAACTGCATTTTTCTCCAAGTACTATCTATCTCATTCCTGTTGGAACACCGGGTATAACGCGTACCATTGAAAGAGAGAAATCGAGGCTCTGTTTTCCAATTTCGTTTCGTTTGTTCCTTCTTAGAGTAAAGAGGAATATACGAATTGGCGAAGTGAAGTCAACGAAAAATTCATACCTAGATTTTAAAACAATATCCACAAAAATTTAGAACCAATATCAATTAATTACATTCATTAGTAATGTGAATCATTCAAGATCCGATATTATTCATAAATTTTTTTAAATATATATTTAAAGTTTTAATTTCAACATTACCAAATAAATATTATTCAAATACACCGTTACATACAACTATTTATTAACTAGCAACCGTATTTATTACAGTCTTAACATCATTGTTTTAAAGTTTAAAAATATAATTGAAAATTTGGTTAAAAGACTATATTCTAATTGTTTATTTAAATGCATTTAAGCCTTACTTTTTTTAAATTTTTATTATACATCAAAATTAAATTTTTATTTGATACCTTTATTATCGCTCATTATTTTTGCTTAATTCTTTGTCCCACAAGCCTCAAAAGAATAGTTAAAAAAATAACCTTTATTTGCAATCGCATGCACCTAAAATAACCGACATTTCTTCTAAGACTGTTATTTGAGTTAGTTAGTTTGTAAACAATTGTAGGATTATTTTGAGACGAACCTCATAATCTTGAACCGCTGTCAGATGAGGAGGATGAAACCTGGCACCGGTTTCAACACCCTTACATACTACCCCAACAAACTTACAAACAATGACATTTAGTTTCCAAAAAAGTTAAACTTTTCTCAATAGTTTTGCATGATATATCTTTGAATAGATCTTTGTTAATTTTTACTTCGAATTTGGGGTTCCCATGCCCTGGAAATAAGAGATAACCACCAATACATCTAGGCCTGCAGGATACATGATGAATTATCTTTTCATAAGCTGTAAGGCATCCTTGAAATGAAATAAAAAAATCCATATCCGAAATCATCTTTAAAATAGAAATATCTTATCAACTGTGACATTATAAATCGAAAATCGAATTAAATCACTGATCATATCAAAGATATTAAAGCCAAATAAGATCGTAAATGGTACCTCAGATACTGAAGACTATCCAACTGATATTATATTTTAAATTACTTTCAACTTTGATATGGTTACAGATTTAAATACACGAAATTCAGTCAATGTGTCAGCCAATCACGTCATTATAGCGAAAGAATAAAGGATTTGATGAAATTAATTGACCAGAAGAATGAAAGCGATAGTGAAAGTGGAAGTAAAAGCTAAAGTGGTTTATTTTTACAGTAAAACTGGTTACACACACAGCGGAATTTTCAGACGCGACAAATTCATGTTGCTGAAATAACAGCAATAGTGTATTGAATTATAAGCTTAAAAACTAATATGTATTTCACTGTAATATTTAATATTACAAACGTCAGCAATATGGAATGACAAACTTCGTCGCCTAAGGCAGATAATATAATATATTGTTTATGGAAATTTCATTTAATCCTTTTTCTCTTTATCTTGTGATTTATACCTGTAGAAAAATTAAACTCATTTCCACTATATCTTACAATTTAGGAAGGCTAGTGTTTTTCAATATCAATAAGTTAAATTACTATACTATTATTGCATTGCACATAAATAGCAGATTGCTTTCTTTGTCAAAATTATTTGGAAAGTTAAAGCAATTTAAAAAATTTTTCAATTGGAATTTTAAAATATCAGATTCGTTTTCTTGTCGAGTTTCTGTGAAACCATAAAGACAAAAGCAGTGAACAAAAAAGGAGATTCTAACTTTGTCATATCATTGAATTAGATTTTTAAATACCTTTCTGACAAAGTTACCATAATTGATTAGAAACAATATGTCTTTTAAGCTCTTCAATCTCATCAACACTTATCATTCAAATCAATTTCAACTTTTCAGACATTTCTGAATTTCAGGGAAAGGATGAAAATCCTTCGTCTCTAAACCATGTTCTCCTTGAAAGAAAACAAAATCCCAATAGTAGGTTTTGCTCAATTATTTAACCAAATCTTTCAAAAAACGAGGAGATGCTGGATTTCTAGGCATAGCCATGATCGACTAGCATACCAAAATAGTGACTTCAGAGGGTGAATGTTTAAACATTCCTGTTCCATATTTTTTCCCTAAAAAACTCAAAGAGCTCCCCAATTAATGAGTTATGTAAGTAAATATTTTTTAATGTCAAGGCTTGTACAAATATAATTTAAAACTTCAGAAATTGAATACAACGATCAGAGAAAGGAAAAAGAAATTTTCAAACTTTTAAACATGTTGCATTAGACACTGCCATTATTTAAATTCCTAAATTTAAAAAAATTGCCTTCAAGCAATGATTTTATTGTTAAAATTAATGGAGTAAAAAGGATAAATTTTTAGTGCCACAGAAATGAATTAAATGATTTAAATATTGTATTTCAAAATATGTAATTAAAATAATAAATAAAAAAACATAAAAGCATAATTAAAACTTTCTTATAAATTTCCCAGATTTGAAAATAAATTTTCTTTGAAATTCAAAAATATAAAAAATTGCTTATTTTCATAATTTAAGTTATGACGCAAATTATATTTTATTAAATAAAAGAGAAAATCTTTCAAAGAAAATGAAAAATTTCTTTGAGAAATTATGCATTAATACTTTTATGAAAATTTTCTTCCTAAATAATATCATAATCGCCTGGGGAAAAAATTGCTTTTTCGCCAGATTAGAAAACAAAATATGAGTTTGTAAAGAAAATGCCTTCTTACGTGCCAAGATACATTAAACCCGCAGTATAACAATTAACAGCATTCTTTGTTACATATAAGCAAAACAACATAGTTCTTTTTTCCCTTGCTTTTTTTACCCGAAAACGGTCCATATATTTTATTTATATTAAGAAAATGAATAAATTAAGAATAAATAATAAATGTATTTATTCTTTTTCGGTGCTTCTTAACTTACAATAAATACCTTTTAATAAAATAAAAGTAAACCGTAATAGGAAATTATGCTTTAAAAATATTTTTAATTAAAAGATGAAAAAGATAAATTCTTTCATTCTAAAAATATCTTACAAAAAATTCCAAAAAATTTTCATTTATTTTAAAAGTGTAAGAGTCAATTTTTTTAAAAAAAATAAGGAAAAGATATTTTATTTTGATGGAAGTCTAATAATGTGAAAATTTACTACTCAAATGCAGAATTTATTTGGGTAGAAAAATATAGAACGGTAATTAATTGATCACAGGAAAAGGAAATGCACCCAAAACATAGTTGTTACATTGTGGAGATTCTTTATGAGGACATTGTCAATTTCATTCATTCTTTATCAATTCATTGTCATTGATCATTTTTAATTAATTATGCCAATATGAAGAAATTTGAAAGAAAAAATATACGGTTCATCTCGTCATGAATCACTTTCTGATACATACTGACTTTGAATCTAGAAATGTTCATCATAATGTGATATGTCATTATAAATGTGCTATGAAGTTTTCTTTTCGTAATTGTCTCTATAAATAAGATCAATAAATTTCAGTTTAGACATTTTATTTTGGTAATTTTTTTTTTGAAAATATGAATTGTAAAATTATTTTACAAAAGTTTTTAAAATTTTCTAATGATTAGACAGACACAAATGGCACAGCTTTACACAATTTTATCTCATGTAGCTTTACCCTGCATGAATGATCCACATAAGAAACTAAATTTAAAAAAATAATGAGAAGTTTTAAAAAATTAGGAATAAAATATTGTCCTCTGTTTAGCATGAAATTTTAAAAAAGGGAAATAAATCTTTACTAAAACAAGTATAATAATTATAGACCGTCAGCGCTGATATGTTATATTATTATCATGCCAGAACATGATGTTGTTTTTAAAATGAGGTTTTTGACGTCAAAAAAATCCGTAGGCGAAAAATTGAAATTTTATTATCTGCATGAGTATCGCAAAAATTAGGGTTTAATAACGTGTTCCATTGCATTTACAAAAGCTCTGATTAAAAAACACCAATTAATGACTACAGCAAAAAAAACCCGAGAAAAGTGTCATTTTGAGCACGAGATTATATGAAATGAAATAAATAGGAAATATGATATTTTTTTAACAATCAATGATAGACAAAGTATTTTGGATTGTTTGAAATACTAAAGTGACTCATTAGATGAAACATTTAAAATGAATAAATATATAATTTGACTTGCACGATCAAGTGGTGGTTGACTGTTCAAGAAATTATGTTCTGATATGATACATTGAAATATGCATAGCAGATTTCATTTTAATCTTCTTTTTTTATTTTTGATTTTTTGAAAAAAAGAGACTGTTACTTTCAATATGTAGAATTGATATCAACTGCTTTTTCTACTTGTAAAACTAAATAAGGCTATTTTTTTTTATATAAACATACCGAATACCGAATTTTTCAAACTTATTTTAAAATTTTAAAAGAAAAAGCGATTTTTATAACCTTGGAAATTTTAGGAAAAACATATTTGCAAAAAAAAAGATTTATTTAGAAAATATATTTTATTCGTCGAAATGAAAAAAAGATTTCCCCCATTTTTTGTTAAAAATGAGACTCAAAATATTCAGAAACTAGCTATTCTTATACAGTTATCAGTAAATCAGGCGAAAAAAACCCTGTAGGTAATAACTTGTAACTCTTTAAAAACGTTTTTAAATATTATTAAATAGATGGAAATTAGTTAAAAAGAATGGCATTTTATAGTTATTCTGTTAATAAAGAAAAAAGAACTAATCATTAACATTTTTAAAAATAAATTGGAATTTCAGTATTAAAAAAATTGCCGTTTTATTATTCATGGGGGAATTTATTCTTTTAGCCCTCACTCGATAAATTGTCTTTCTTTTTTAATTCCATGTAGAAAAGTTATGGCTTTTTTTTCTAGAAATGAAGTTCCTCTTTTATCTTTTAAACAAATTCATTTTAGGTTGATTTATGCTTCTTTATCACCGCAGGAAGCTGATTATCTTTAAATGAACCTAATTTAATATCAAAGGTTTCTACTCATCCTAAGTTTTCATCTCGTACAAAATTCTGTTTCATAATTCTTCCCGGAAATATGTCCTGACTACGCCCCTGGAGTAAGTTTATCACTTCGTTTCATTTTCATTTATTTTTTTATCGTCAATATAAATGCATATTAAGGTTGATATAAAACTTTTTTTTCTGTGTAGGACGTTGATTATCTCAAAATGAACTTATTCCAAGATCAAAAGCTTTCACTCATTTTTTAACTCTGAGACAGGCCATGTTACTGGGTCACTAGAAAGACCACTTAACTGCAAAATGACAGATAACGAAACCGAAGTCACAAACAAGAAGAATAAAAAATAGTAATACAAAAATAAATAAAAAAGAAAATGTCACAACGTCATAAATTCCAGCTTGACTGGCAGGTTGAGTTGGAAAAAATGTTTCAATTGGAAGGCAGCAATTGACTTAGAAAGATATTATTGTGAAAATTACTTCGCAGTAAATATTGCATAAACTTAATTGCCACGAAACGAGACAGTGGATTCTATGCTATCATATTGGCGACTTTTCGCCACTGATTGGCGATTGACTTTTTGATAAAAATATTAAATATGCAATTTTTTACTAAAGAAATGTTAAAATTTAATTTAGTATGCAACCTTTTGACAAGAAATTATAAGAACTTTTGAGAGCTTTTATGGTTAATTGTGACATGAATTATAAATATATGTAATAAAATCTTGCTTCTAAATTTTTTTTCGTTACTGAAACTTAAAGATATAAAGATTTTAAAAAACTGCATCCAGCTCATGTGTCGCTTTACAAATTCAGTTGTTTTAAGTTTGCGCTTTAACAATTTATCAGACAAAAAAGCTTCAAAAGAATATATCTTGTATATTTATATAATCTCTCTTGTATATTTATATAAACAATAAAATTAAAGTTTTCTGAGAAATATTTTGATTTTGTCAAAAGTCAAATCTTTATTTTGAGTGTGGAGAAAACATGGCGCCATGATAAACGGGTTGATTGAATGTTGGATTCGCATCCCTTGGGCTGCGAGTTCCACCCCTCCAACGGAAGATCCCCCGTGTTTGTGTGTGTGGAAGCTGGCTCGCACTAAATCTGTCGTGGTCACAAAGTCGTACATGTCGAGAGTAATACCACTGGGGGGACTGAGTCAGAGGTGATCGTTCTCGTTTCCTGATCGAAATCACGATCTGTGGATGAATAAATGAGATGCATGGAAGAAGTCGACCCTCTAAAATGGTGTTTGTAATGTGTGTGAGTTAGAAATCCGATTTCTTCCCTCGGGTGCTCAAGGGTCCATACCCACAGAAGCTACTACACCCACCCACCCTACTGTTTTAAAGCGGAACGGAAGAATGACAGCAAAAGAAAATGCGCAACAATTTAAAAAAAATTATAGTGTGTTTTAAGGTTTAAAAAATTTGCTTTTATTTGAATCATAATTCTAAATATAGAAATAGGCTCCTCAGTCAGAAACTTCCTAGTCTCTTATAACAGAATATTTTAGGAATAATCTTTAGCAAATTGTATACCATTGCAATTAGTATCAAAATCAAATTTTTAGGTTTGTAGATGATAATTTTTTTAAAATCACAATATGTCTGGTTTATTAAACATTATGTCAAAATTGCTGCAAAAACAGTAACATTTCAAAAGGATAAAAAACGATCTTTTTATCAAATATCTCATGTTAAATTTTATCTTCTAATGTGATGATTAAGCTTATTTTACAATATTAATGCATAAAATTATAAATTTTATTGAGGTTTTTTTGTGCTTAAAAATAAATAATTTATAATAGTTACCAGACAAGGTTCTCCTAAGACTAAAAACATCAGATGAAATAAAATTAAAACTGGTAAATCTAATTTCGATAATCTCTATTGCTTTTATTAATATTGCTTGATTTTAAATTTATGATATTTTATAAAATGTAACGAAACGAAAACTATAGATAGATTTTATTTTTAATTTAGAGTTAAATATATAATTTGTAACTATCAAATTTTTCCCCATTTCAACATATCTCCTAAATAAATTATCAAGAAATTTAGAAAATTTAAGAGAAAAATTATAAAATGTGAGAAATTTATTTAGCCTTCAGGAAATGAAATCAAATATCACTGCAAACAGAGTATATAAAGTATAATACATACAGCTTTTTAATTTTATTCCAAAAATTTAAAACAAGAAAATTCTTAGAATAAATTTTGGCTCTTTAAATATAAATGCTTATTCTTTTCAAATATATGATATTAGTTTCAACTTTTCACTCCTTAAAAAAATCTCCTTATTTTCAAGAATTTGATAAATAAAACTTGATCATACGGATTTTCATTATCTCAATACGATGGTCTCTGAGACATTTAAAATATAGCAATAACAATATTATGACGTTTTACATACAAAAAGTTTATTATAAAAAGAGAAAAAGGCAGAAAAGAATTTTTTAAAAATCAACTTAGTAATTCATTTATAGTATCAAAACATTCCCCACAATCGAAATTTCCGGTCTTGACTTAAATAATTCTACTAGCACAAAAAGATGAGATAACGTTCATATATCATATGAAGTTTACCAAACTATAAGGACAACAGCTCCTTTCACAGAGGGGCGCATTCACACATCTCACTCATAGAACAGATGAAGAACAACCACGCCCGAACCGGGACATGAACCCCGGACGGCCTGAACACGTTCAAGAAGCGCTATCCCCGCGCCAGGACGATGGTACACAAGTGGTTAAAAGATTAAACACAATATTTAAGAATAAATATTGTTAAGAAAGAATTTAACAAAAAGCTCATGTTTAAAAAAACAGAAATAATTTTTTTTTAAAAAAAAAGTGAATAAATTAATTAATGTTTAAACCATTAAAAAAAGAATTCTTACAAAGATAGCTATATGAAAGCTTGTAATTTCCTTAAATATTAAACAAAAACCGGCAGTTCAAAACTCATATTATATATACCAAACACTAAGTCTTCAGAGGCTAGGTTTATTTTTTCTTTGTATAAACTATGTTTTGTGTATGTTTGGTAGAATATTTTAAGAGCCTAGTACCTGAGCTCTCAACCCTATATGGAGATTTCCATGCCACAATAGTGGAAAGACGTTTGATTATCGATAGCATATACAATCCTATCTCATTTATGTTGCGAGACATGAATAGAAATGGGTGTTAAATGTTTCAGTCTACTGTTAAGTTCAAAGTGTTCCCATTATTTAATATTTTTTAAATCATTTTACTTCAAATTGCATTATTAAAAGGCATATTTATTAATTTTCAATTTGCTGTAGACACGATACTGTACTATGCGATTACAAACGCATACTGCAACGAAAACTACAAAAACAACAACTGACAAAATTTTCATTTCATAAAAACCTATACATATACATACAGTGTGTTTAAAAAAAGTGGAACGCGTATTTACGTACACAGAATTAAACCCTAAAACTGAATGACTGAACTGCTGCAACAACAACAATAGCAAGAACGGTACTTGAGTCCTAAGAGCCATCGCGGACATGGTACAACCCTTCCCGTAGGATGTACGTCCCGTCATCGATTTGAGGAGCCTACCCCTACCTATTAGTATACTCTCCAGGGTAGGAGATCCAACCAGCATGCCCATCCTCATTTCAAGTTGCCCCTCGGGGGGGGGGGGGATTGCTTCTCTAGGGTATTTTTGATATCGAATTTTTCATTTCTGTATAAAAAGAAATTATTGCAGTTGGCAACAGAAGTGAAAAATAGTATAAGGGATAAGCATTTTTTTTTTTTTTTTTTGAAATTTCGATGTTAAAGGGGACACTTGCACGTGTCCATTTTTGTGTATCTAATAATTGTGCAGCTTTTCAAATGACTACTTATATCAAGTTCTAATTAAATTTGTGCTAAACGCCTTTAAATTTAAATATAAAAATATATATTCACATTTGTGAATAAAAGCAGAAAATTTTGATTTCTAATAGATGAGTGCATGAAGAGAAAGTGTTTTCACATTCACTCAGAAAAGTAGAAGCCGTATACAAATTTAATGTTTAATAACTTTTTAATCAAGAACGTCTACAGAAGTCAAGTATTAGTTTAGAAATGATGATACTTTATAATTGGAAGTATATGTTTAATCGAAATATTTAGTGAGATAAAGTAGTGTTCCTCTTATACATACCCACATACAGATCCACGTTCAATGCTCTTCGACTGTTTACAGTCCAAATACTTTTTAGATTACCACTCTTTTCAACATTGAAATGAGTTCAAGGTTAATAGATTAATAAATACTTCCTGGCAGTCCGATTTAAAACTTTAAATGATGAAGTAATATTTAGATCTGCATTAATCTTAAAAATGCTAAATAAGTTTCTTTCGCTTACTTTTTTTCAGATAGATTCTAAGATGCCGTTTATGATAAATTTTGGGAACAAGAGTTCTTTTTTGCTGTTACAAATAATAATATTTAAATAAATATTTTGATTTTTTTTTAATCTTTGTCAATTTTTCTTTATAAATTTAATTTGTAAACTTTGCTTCCGACATTTATCTAGAATATTTTTTTAAATCTTAACTAAACAAAATATTTTTTGTATTAAAGCTAAGTGATTTTCTGTTACTTAATGTACTTAATTTATAAAAATATTTTTTTTATTTGACATTTTATGCTTTATTTTTTAATGTTATGAGCGTTACCTGGATGTTGAAAATTTTTTTAAAATCTTATTGTCGATTTTATTTTAAAAATTTTTTATTTGCAACAATAGTATAGTACCTTTTTTCTAAAAGCTCTACGATAATGGTAAAAGTGACTTAAAAAGTAGAAGGAAATGGTCATTTTATGCATTAAAAAGTTAAAACAATCATTTGTAATTTATTATTATTTTAATATTTAATATTCAAATAATACATTATAATTTTCTTAAACATTTAATATAAAATTGCCGGGGTAGTAATTTTTCTTGGTTGCACATGGATTTAGGAGTAAAAAAGTGAAAAGAAATTCAAAAATATTTCTCCATTTTTTTAGGATGAAATGTCGTGCTGCCATCTAGTGGGCTATATGGTAGTTTTGAAGAATTAGGAAATAAAATATATATATACATACACATTTCTTCGAGTATGTATTGTTCTATTGGAACATAAAACATACACACAATGATCTTTAAAATCAATATATTTTTCAAGTGGAAGTTAAAAATACTATAATTTCATTAAATCATAAAATAGGCATTAAAAAATAAATAAAACAGTTTTCGAGTGTATTTTAAAACTTTGAAAAAATAGAAGAAAATCCTTAATGTTTAATTAAAGCTTAGTAAGCATTAAGGAAAGGAGACATGTGAAAAACGAAGATGACATTCCGTATACTAATTTATGCATGTATTTTTTTATTAAATTAATTAAACTTCCCCTTCCGCTTATATAACATTTTTATTTCTAGAATTTTGATTTTTTTTCAAAATAAATGCATTTTAAAATGTTAATTTATTTTTTTGCCTTTCTTTTAAGTAAATGTTAAAAAGAAATCAGTTCTCTTTCAACTGGGTGATATTTTATTTCTTCAAGAACAATTTATCTTGAAATGGGAAATTAAAAATTGGAAGAAATTTTTGAACTCGGGTCATTTTTTCTTCATTCTTTTCAGACTAAAAATTTATTAGGAAACAATTTTCTTTCATTTTTATTTACTTTGATAAGAAAGAAAATTAATGAAAATCATATGAAAGAATGAAATCAATTCTCCGTCACACTATTATTTTGGGTATTTATAAAAGTTTCTCCATAGAATTCCCCCCCCCAAAAAAATTCCCTCGTATATTTTCCATTTTTTGCAGAATGATTATTTTCCAAAAACGTTTCTTTTTATTATTTTAAAAATAAGTTTTCCAAAAAATTTTTGAAGAAAATACTGTTTCGAATGTAACTCAAAATTCCTAACTGTCTGAATAGCTAATTGAACTTTTAAAAAATTTGGATTTTTTTTTTTTTTTCATATGGCTATGAGAAATGAGTTTAAAAATTCAACAAATATAATTTCATAAACGTAAAACTGAGCATGGATTACAGTTTGTTTGTTTTTTACATGAGAATAAATTATTTGATTTTTCAATTAAAATTAACTTATGCTCTTACATTATTTTGGAAATAATAGTTCTACGAGTACTACGAACCCTACCATATACAAGACACCTTTATCCAATCAATCAATTCTGAAATACGCTGAAGGCTTCATGAAAAGTTAATGTTATCCTTCTGTAAGCACATATTTACACACCCAATTTCCCGTTAAGCAACCTGATCCATATGAAATGGAACATTTAGCCCCTGTAATTTATACACCGAAATTAGCACCACCGATATCTACTAACAGCTGCTAATCTTACCAATGACACTCCAATACTAATTCTGCTTCCAAGGGGCAATTCCAAGCTATCCAACAATTCCCTGCAATGCCTATGAGATCCTGAACTGTATAGCCATTGTTATAAGCATGAGGATACTTGGCATGCACGTACCGAACAGATATGCTCAGACTGGGCCAGTCCACATTGCTACAAGGGGGGGTTAAGGTTACAGAATGCGCATTCTGCTTGACGGGTTAGGAATTTGGATGTAATGCAAATGCATTATCGGCAGATTTCAATAAACTTCATTATCATTAGGCTTTAAAACTTATCCCTAAAATACTAGTGATTATGTTATACATTATTTGGAATGCATAGCTTAAAGTAAACGAAAAAAATAAATTGAAAATTCGAGATAAAAAATTAATAAATTACACAATAATTGATATAAAAAATTTAAAATCAATTTCTACTTAAGTCAACAAAGAATTTTTTTATTTTAGTTACTTATTATTAAGTAATTACAATTAATATTGATATGTATATGCATAAGACAAAATCACAATACTGACAAATTAGAAAGTGAATTTCCTCCCAATTTTCCATTCTCCTTCACGACACGTAGCTCAATCTTAAGGTAGGTAGTAACCGCAAACTGCTAAAGTAAGTAGGCACTGCTAAACTCTATTTAAAGTATTGAAAATTAAATAAATTTAACGAATAAATATTTTAAAAAATTATTAACATCAAGTCCTATCCATTACAAATTTAAAGAAATTCATTCGAACTTGATTGATTAAATAAAAAGTATTTTATTAACAATTGAAAATTTGAACAAGATATACATAGGGGGAGTGTAAAACTAATAGTAGGAATTGAAAAAAAAGATGTTTCCTCATTTCTTTCAGTCTTGAATTCTCATGTAACAATATTCAAGAAAATAACACTAGTCATCGCAAGATATTGTACGATCTAAACTTTATTCTTAGATATTCTAAATGCAAAACAATATTCAGCAATAATTGTAATATACTGTAGGTTATTTTATTCTAATAAGGGAGTTACCTAAGAATAAATAGAAGAAATAAAAAAGCATTCGCCTCTTTTACAATCAGTTTGAACCGCACGAATGCAATTGTGAAATGGAGTTGGAAAATGAAACATCTGTAACATTTATGAAGATTGAAAGAATAGCTAAGCGAAAGTCGAGAAACCGTCACTGCGTCGGTATGTAGACATATATAATCATTTTTTTCTGAAATTTATTATATAATTAAATAAAAATTGCTATTAATGTATATTGGAAATAATTGTTAAGAATAAGAAAATTACAATTATTTCCTGCCATTTAGTCCTAAACACAACAGCAATGACAACACTCACATAACAGTCTCAAGCAATTGTAGAAAATCAAAATTAAATAAGTAAATGGATCGTTATAATTAAGTTGCAAAAATTATTTTGTTCAATAAAATAGACCGTTTATATCTATAATTGTTACAACCCACAATTTCGAAATACACGTATCTAAAACAATTTTTAAAACTGAAGCAAAATAGAAGGGGTTACCCCTTTCGTATACAAAGACAAATCAGAATCGAGCATCGAATCACTGAATTATCAATTTTATATTTGCATTTAAGAGAAAGTGTTAATGAGTTTAAAATTTATAAATTACTTAAGTACACAAAAAAACCTCTTCAGTATCTCAAATTACTTTACATTGTTATAGGACTAAATAGGACCATGCTGGGTGGGGCACATTAAGTCCTTTACATTGTTACAGGACTTAATGGGCCCCTACTAGCATGTGTCATCAAATTAGAAAGTAAATTCGTAGGTGTAGAGGTTAGTTAAAGGACATCGAAATGTGAACATTTATATGAATTTATTTAATTTCGAAGTCTTGTGGGGCCACGGTGGCCTGGTTTCGTCACGTGACCCATAGTTTTTCAGGATCGAGACCTGATTCGACCGAAGAACCGCCGTGTGAGGGGGCCTGTTGCACGTAAATTCGCCAGGACCAAATGTTCTCCTGCTGATGTGGTGTGGCGTGGAGTGGGCAGTGTCAGTTCAGGTGTCATACTCGTCATCTGACTGCGATTCAAAATTAGGAGGTTCGTCCCAAAATAGTCCTAATGTTGCTTTACAACGGAACGTTAATATAACTAAAGTAATTTTAAAGTCTTGTAATATAATTTTACAGAGTAGAAGGGATAACAAAGAGAAAACTTAATGAACATAGAATGTACACCTGATATGTAAGATATATTATATATGCATAAGAAATAGATCTTATAACACTGAACACGGAACGCATACATAACATATAAGAAGAAATATTGCGCTAAACATAAAACAGAATTCGATGAATATCATAAGCTCTTCGGAAAGTCTGCAGTAAAACCCAAACTTTCTTCTTATTTACTCAGAATATATGCTTTGAAAAAGAAGCGGCTTTTTTAAGCCATAAAATGAAAGATAAATTACTTCACTTCGGTGCACATTGTCTTCTATATGCAAAAATTTTCGGAACGCGGGAAAAAAAAGTATTTCATCTTTTCACGACACGCTTAATATCGTTTCAGAAAACTTTAAAATTACTTTTCATACGAACATTATGCACTTGCCTGGGAATGTTTACAATACAAAGTGCAAAAATCATAATAAATAGGCACGGGAAGGGGATATGAAAAAGGGATGCGGGCTCCTGGTGCAATCTAGATATGTAATTAATCTCAACACCCACTCTCCCTACAACTCCTACATTTTTAACTCAGATTTTTTTCTCTCGTTTGGGGTGCAAGTTTTGTCGCAGATTTTGGGAAATGCGGCTAAAGCTGTCGCATATATATATTCCTTTCAGCCAACCATCGTCACGTTTCCCTAATGGAAAAACTCCCGCGTTTTCTTTTTCGACGATATATCACTTTTATTCATTTTGTTAACCTGCTTTTATTATTCGAAAGAATTTGAATCTAATTATGAAGAAATTTGAAATCTCACGGAATATTCAGAGAAAAATAAAAGCGAGTGCTAAGTTAGGTAATTACTTTAAGAAATGGATCTTTTTTTTGCAACACACTCACACACACACACACACACACACACCTTTTTCTTGTTAGTTGAGCTATGAATATTGATTTGATGAAGAAAAAATGTGAGCAGCAAATTACGCTACCTAAGTAGGGAAGATCAAATGAGAATTTTAATATTTTAGTCTGTGATGCCTATGTAATTATTGTGCAAGGGGAATATGAAAATATTTTTAGTTCAAAATTGCAGGAAGTGAAACGCAATAAAGGAGGAAAAAACTGCAATTTGTTATTTTTACTAGTTATTTTATTTAGAAATATGTTCACAGCTTAAGAAGACTTCTAAATTTTAAATTGCGATCCTTTCCTTGAAAAAACTTTTTTTTATTAAAGTCTAAACTAATGCTATGAAATATCAATAGTTATCGGATGTTATATTATTCTTATAAATTAATTTATTTTTGTTGAATAACTGAAGCACTTTTATAACGAGTGAAAAATTTTAAAAGATTAATTTCTTTTATCATTATTTTCTATGCTAAGAATTTTTGCTAAAATAATTGTATAACGAATAATTTCTCTGAAATCCATTAGACTGCATTTAATATATTAGTTTCAGAAATATTAAGCAATTATATAACGAATAATTTCTCTGAAATCCATTAGACTGCATTTAATATATTAATGGTCAGAAATACTGAACAATTATATAGCGAATAATTTTTTGAAAGCCATTAGACCATTTAATATAATAGTTCCAAGAAATATTGGAAATAAATGTAAAGAAAAATGAAGTATTAAGATATTTAAATAAGATTTTTAAAAAACAGAGCCAGACCTTTTTTTTGAGTGAATAATTTTATTATTTTAAATAGAAAAATAAAGTGATTGAAAACAAAATTGGCACCATTCTAGAATTTTAAAATTGGGAAGTTCGCAAAAAATATTCGCAAAATAAAATAATAAACTCTTAAAATTCTAAAAACAATCTATAGGAAGTCAGCTTTAATCTTGGATGAATGGCTAATTTCCAATTCAAAAAAAATGTTCTATTTGACGAACGTTTTTGTGCCTTTTAGAGATTTTTTTTATTATATTTATTTAAAGAATTATACTTTCTTTGGAGTAGAATATCTAAGGCTGAAAAAGTACATATCTGCATCTTTATACAATATCCTGGTCATATTAAACAAAATACGATTCACTAAAATTTTAAGTAAAACATTTCCATTCTTCAGTGGCTAAAACTGTTAGTTTCATGAAATTACTTTTGCTTATTTTAATCAATCCCCTACTCGAGAAAATCCCGTATATTGATTGGTGGATATCGAGAGGACCATAGATACGAACTAAAACATTCTGAAATTGTGAGATTACAAATTATAGAGGATTTTTTGTATATCATAAAAAATTTTAAGTAGTGATATACAGTAAAGTCTCTCTTATAGGCAAATTATGAAACTACAGAGTCTCTCTCTACAGAGTATTATTTCTTACTACAGAGAGAAACTCTGCAGTAAGAGATAATAATTGTCGAGTTATGTGAAAATCACTAGTTACGCTTTTCGATTTGTTGGTGACAAATCAATAATATCAATAAGCAATAATGGCTGTATATTTCAAATAATTTGAAGAATCAAATTATCACTATCGAAATCCTAGCCATTGAACAGATTACAAGTACTTTTATTTATTCTGAAAACTCATGCTCCCTTGAAATATTATCAATGGACTCCTGTTTCCATAACCTTTCGTTTTTTAAAGAAATCTTAAAAACGCTATTTTCTATAAATTCTCTGTAAAGAAAAGTCTTGAAGTAGTTCCCCAAATAAAACCATTGTAGTTATTTTACCAATTTTTCAATCTTATGAAGATCAATTATCTAAATAAGCCATTAATGATCCCTCTATTTTCTAATAACAAACTTTTTTTAAGTCATCCAAATGTAATCTATATGATTATCGGTTAGATGTAACCCTATAACAGCGACTCAAGGCGTTCAAGCTGAATTCCGAACGTGTAATTACCCCAAAAATTCTGATTTTAGAACACCTGATGTACGTGAATTAATCAATCTCCTTCGATCCATTATGTCTGTACTTCCAAAGTAAATTCTATGCTTTCTTAATTCTTGTACACCAACCTATCTTTTTTAGAAAAATTGTTAAAAAGTGATTTTTTACCATAATTTTCTAGATTTAAAAATGGAAAATTTATATAAATAATTATTTCTTAACTCTTTGAGGGCAAGTGAACTAAAAGATGTCTCATCTTATGTTTAACATTTTGTGCCCAATAGGATACATTTTAACCCACCTAAAAATTAAAGTTAGACATAGTTATAAATTGTAATAATTTATTTTTAAAAAATCATTCATTTAGCAAATTTACGCACCCACCAACGGTAAAAGCTCAATAAGTGAAAAAATTGTACAAATTCAAATACATATGGAAATTTTGTGTGTTTTTGTGATTAATATTGGTGAATTCCGTAAAAAAATGCATTTTTGTCGTTCATGAAGGTCCGTGTTTTATTATGATCGAATAAATTTCATAATAAAAACATCTTATTTGATATTTTATACTAATTTTGAAGCAGTAAAATAGCGGCATTTTATATAAATCATGCTGTAAACAGTGGGAATGGTCTCCTTCAAACTTTCTCGCCTTTTCTGTAATAAAACAGTTTTGTCACTGAACACTTTGCCTGGAAATGGCTTACAGCCGCTAAAAAAACTAACTTTCACATGAATTTAGGATAGTTACTAAATCTACCATGTAATCCTTGGCCAGTTGGTAGGCTATTAATCCCTAGCAGGTGATAAATAATATCCGAAAATTGAATTTGTCTTGAATTTGTCAGACATGTTTCTCCAATTCATTGAAACAACAATTTGACACAGAACTAAGAATGTAGTCACAAAATACCGTATCAAATCTGATATATTTAAATAATTTCCTCTTTGTGTTATGTTTATACGTTATAGAATGTACAGACTGACAGATGATCAATCGTTTGTTGGATTTCCCTCAAAATTGCAAGGTCGTCTAGAATAATTCCGTGTATTGAATTTTATCTAACTGGCTCTCTTCGTTTTGTAAATATCGTTCTAAATTATATTCGAACAGTCGGACACACAGACTGTCTATGAGCAGAGTTTACTCAACATAAAACAACAAGTTTAGAGTAAGGACCATATTCCAAATTCCATCCGTCTAAATCAAAGTGATTTTTAAAAATCACTTTGATTTAGTCTGACAGATAGACATTTTCCAAAAATTTATGTTCCGATTTCAGAGAGTTTTAAAACGTGGTGAATCGCCAACATCTCGAATTTGAATTTTTCAACGATTGCGATACTTTTTCTGTTACATTTACGAGAAAGTAAAAAAGATTTTTTATTTTTACTTTGAATAATACTTTGTTAAATAATCGAAATGAAGATTCCCCATTATTTTATAATACTTTGCTTTTGTGCAAGTAAAGTTTTTATTTTCTTAACTTTGACACCGACCAAACTTTTATGGAAGGATTGTAGACTTTTATATATATCGAAACAAATTTATTTTTTCACATAAAAAATAAAAAACCAAACATACGATATCGATTCTGGTTCCAGACTGGGAGCCAAACTCCATAGCGTTAAAATCTCTGAAATTTAGTGCCAAAAAATGTATCCAGATATAAACAGAGTCATATTTCTAGAAAGATACAAAATAACTTGTTACATTTTAGTTTTGCTATCAAAGTAACCACTGTTGAACAAATATTTTCCTAAGTAACCAAACTTCATTTATAACTTTATGATAAAAGAGATAACCAGTTTGAGAAATGGAGCACAAATTGTATGCTTTATATAGCTTTGCATTAGTTTTTCAAATCAAATTTCCCTTTTTTATATAAAAGTTTGTATATTTTTTAAGCTTTGCACAAAACAGTCTTCTGTTAGCCTCTGCAAGCCTATTCGATCTAGACGACACTTTTGTACTAGGAATCAGTGTATTAAATAATCATAAAACATAATTTGTCCAATATCGCATGCTGCCCGTATAGTCATAAAGCAACCCAACTTTCGTCTTTCTTTCTAAGAAAAAGTAGTTTGAATAAAACAAACTTAAAGAATTCTTCTTAGCTCAGGATTTTTAAGCCATAAAAGAAAAGATAAATTACTTCTCTTCGGCACACAGTATATTCTATATGCTAAAATCTTCGGAACACAAAAAAGGTCTTTTGTCTTTGCACGACAAGCATAATATCGTTCCAGGAGAATTTTTCTCGTATGAAAGCTATGCATTTGCTTGTGATTCTTTATAAAATAATGTGTAAAAAGTGTAACAAATGAATGCTAGAAGTGTAAACTTTCTTTTTTAAAAAAAGCATGTTGACTCACGTTACAAACTAAGTATGTAATTAATCTCAACTTCTTTCCTATAATAACTTCTGAACTTTTATTCCTTTTTTCCCAGCATATGTTATTAACACTGTCTCAATTTTTACTGTAAAAACGCAGTAAAAACTGACGCATAGGTATAATTATTTTAACAAACCATCGTCACGATTGTCATATTTTCACTAAAAGAAGAAATAAAACTTATAATGAACATACACTGAATCATCAATAAAAAAATCCGTTCAATCTTTGTATGTAACTAACCAAGACATATGAGCTTTTACAATTTTGACTATTTTATTCAGATGGGACACATTTGCTGTCGCAGATTTGAAGAAACATAATATAAAATTGTGCATACATTTTTAACCAACTATTCTCATGTTTTATCTAAGTGTTCGGTAGTATATAATTTTTACTTCTTGCCATCTCTCTTTGTTATTCAATAAAAATCAAATTATGAAGAAATGTCAAAGCTTACGAAAAATCAATGAAAAAATAAATGCAAGGACTTAATGAGGTAATTAGTTTAAAAGATGAATCTCCTTCGGAAGATAAGGTTTTTTCCTGTTAATTGGATAATGAATATTGATTTTATGAAATAATAAAGAACAACAAATTATGCAAAATGAAGAGAGTTTTAATAATTTACCGTGAGATGCTTTATAATTACAAAAACATGTAAAAACATTTTTATTTTAATAAACTAGAATGTAAAATAATAAAAGAAATTAAGAGATAAACATACGTTACGCCTTTTTTTTAATTACTTTTATAAATGCTCAAAAACTGAGCAAATTCATCTACTTTAAATTATGCTGTTGTTGTTGTTAAATATTCTTTTTAATATAAAAATATTTTATGAGTTACTTATTTATTTATTTATTTTCATACGAAATATTTTAAATATTATAATTGTTTCATTTTATAAATATTTTTGAATTAAGTAATGGTCTTTATTGTTTAAAAATTCTATTCTTTTCAAGAATTCTATTTTTATTTAAGGAATTCTAAATTCAAACTAATCTAGAATTAAAATTATTTTGTAATTCATTAGATTAAAATATGTGAAACTCCACAACCTTTAAAAGAAATGTAGCATAATACATAAAATGCTAGCATTTTTTAAACTGTATTTATATTTATGGCTTTTCAGATCCATTTTCAAAATGTTTCGAAAAGAATCGAGTTAGTAAAGAGTTTGTGATTTCTCCTTCTCATAAATCTTTTGGGCAATATTCTTCCATAAGGCCGAAAGATGGCGCTAGCAACTGCAGCAGCCTCTGACAATTCAAAAAATGCTTTTTGTTCTCTTTCAAAGTAAATGGGATTTAAACTTCCACATGTAATTTTCTTCTTGCATAGGACATTTTCTAAAGCACCATAAGGTTTAAGCGTCTGAAAGCAATACCCGCTGTTTCAGGATCTGATTTTTATCGAAACGAATACCTTTTTCGAAAATTGATTTTCCTTACTTATGTTCAACAAGCTCGCAGGATTTGACACATGATGGATTTTAAATCGCTTATCTGGGAGTTTGATTTTTCCCGAACAAAAATGTCAAAACCTTCAATTTTGTTTTTAGCGCAGATCTCTGCCATTGTCTCGGTTTAAAATGCGAATACTTCGACTTTCTTAGGAAAATATTTGATGAAGAAATAATATGAAGCAGTGAGTTCGGGTTGTTCTCGGTTTAATTAATTTTAGGCAAGTTTGTGCCTGATGCAATAAAGGCTTAATCACAAAACTTCAATTCAGTTGATGGACGGCAACAATGAAACTAAGACATTTAATTAATGGGTAAGAATATGGTGAAATTATTCCTTGTGGTGAAGATTTAATTATTATAGTTTTTCTTATCCTGTTTTTATATCATTTTCTAATGATTTGGATAGTTTAGAAAATTACATATTGCAGATATATTTATCAAAATGATCTAATAATACAATGAATGATCGCCTAGCCATTTGGTTACACACTTTTATTTCTATTTATAAGCTCCACATCACAGTTCCAAAGGTTTTTGAAATTCTTTTCCAAATACTTTTTTGATAATCCATTTTGGAAAAGTCCTATGCATACAATAGTACTACTAAAATTAGATTTAAACTAGAAACTTGGAAAAATACCAAGATGTTTGTTGTTTGAATAATTCTACCATTAAAAATAGTATTAAAACTCTCTCTCTCTTTTTGCCATTGTAAAAAATATGTTGGTGAAAATTTATTTTACGTGATTAATACCATTGGGAATGAATTAATTTATAATGTATTGGCACGTTTTAATTTCTTTTAATTCACGAAAAAAATTTAAGTTTTTAGTAATTTCCCAAAATTGTAAAAAGCTATTCAAAATCATTTATTTTTTAAAAAAAAGTCATACAATATAGGGTAAAGATGAGTTTTTATTCGCACAAAATAGTCAAAATCATTACAGCAGGTTAAATATACAGACCATTTATCCCGATATTGGTCAGGATGCAGAATACCGAAATCTTGGAGATATTGTTCTATATATTGTGCCAACGAGATAAATATACTTTATAAAATATCATGCAAATCCATTGAATCAAACAGATTATATTATTATGCTAAATATGATGTATTAAGGAATTACAATATTTAAAAATGGAATGCAATTTTTAAAAATAATATAAATAACAACTGAAGCTGGGTAACACAAATAAATGAAATAATTTAAATATTCTTCAACAAGACTTTATTAAATTTGAGAATTTGGTTTAAATTATATTTGTTGGTATTCCGTTTAATTTTTATATTTATATATTTCGAAAAAAAGTTTAACTTTAAGCTGTTTCCTTCTACAAGCATTGTTTATTTTGTGTGGCTATCTGACTTCCCATGTGAACTAATCTTTAATAAACAATAACCACTGAAATTAGAAATTTTGCTTTCAAAGGAAATTTTAAACGGTAATTTTTTAAGAAAATATGTAATAATACTTTAGCTTAAAAATAAAATAAAAAAGTTTCTTTTTTTAAACGAAATATGGAGAAACTTTAGTTATCGTCGAAAAATTCGAGCTCGAGATTTTAACGAATATCTACATTTTAAATTTCAATTTCAAAAAACACATTTTTTGGAAAATGTATGTCTGTTTGTCTTCTGTAACAAAGATAACTCAATAATGCTTTAAGGTAGACGAATGAAATTTGGTATGCGATCTACATACTAAATTTGTAAATTTATTTAAAATTTTGATTAAATCTATTTAGAGAAAGCCTGTTCAAATATAAATTAATACAATTATTACAAAATGAAGAGAGCTACATTGATGAAATTCGATGCATGGATTTCACATGTATGTACCAAACATTGACTGAAACGTTTGTATATACATTCTCCATACCAAATGTTGACTGAAATTCATCAAGGGTTTTGTAGATATGTTGGTTTGTATTTTCAGACGCATAGAAATCTAATTACTCAATGTGAATACTTAAATATATCAATTTTTATGCGATCTAAAGTAAAAATTCTGTTTCATTAGAGAGTTTGGAGAAACCACTTAAGTTGGTTTCTAAATATAAAGCTATTGAGCTCTAATTTCTCCTACTACCTTATCATCTTTACTTTATTACTTTCTACTTTTTCAAACGCTCTGGCATTTGAAGGATTCAATCTATTTCTATTTCCGTTTCATAATTTTTCTTTTTTTGGCATGTATGAGCAAACAATTGGAATTTTTCTTCTGTATGGAATCTCATATTAGTAGAATGCAAGTACTTGCTTTTATACGTAGGTCAGTAATATCCTTACTTTCATTGGTAATGTTTTTTTTTCGAAAGAATTTATATAAATATCAATGATTGTTAGCGCTTTAAAAGGAATTCCAAATGCAGGAAAGTTGAATTCGGGACCAAATGAAGGATTCTTGGTGTGGCAAAGGTAAAATTGTAGGCTTAAAAAAATAAGATGCATCCGTTTTGTTTTTAATACCCAGATTTATAAACTTTAAACAGTATATTAAATTATTCATATGTATAACATCGAGGCTCAAAATTTACTATATTTCTATATTTGGTAATTTTTATCTTTCGTTCGATTTTTAAATTTTTAGTTTTTCCAAAATAATGTGAGTTTGCCTTTCCTAAATAATGTGGGTTATTAGAAACATTTCCATGCGATTTTAAAATGGATATGCTTGAAGAAGAGTAAAGTGAAGTGAAGGATATTGATACTTTTTTCAATCATAGATGGATTATTTTCAAATATTTATACACCTTAAAATGTTTTAGAATAATTTTGTCATTTTAATGCCTTGCTAATTGGTACACTTAAACTTGCTATTAAATTGCTTTCCTGTGAAGTATTTTTTACATAAAATATTATATCGTTTGCTGGCAATTAATAAGATATTATTATCGTTTGCTGGCAATTAAAATGAAAAAATCAATTATACTAGACAATTTTTAGAAACCATTGATAGGTAATTTTTATTATTTATTATATTAGTCATGCAGATTCTATTCACAAATGCTAGCTTTTAAGAATTGTCCTCTTCAGTTGACCAGTTGATTTGTTTTATTCTAAGTATGATGAAATCACTGTATTGTTATGAACTTCATGCAAATGAGACGTAAATATTGTAAATATTTGTAAATAGTTTAATTGTATAAAATTAATTGCAATGAAATCGCACGTCAGCGAGAAAATATCGTTCTAAGGCGATTTACAATAGAAGAACACCACATTTGATTAATTTGGAGATGTAGGCGTGTTGGCGACATAATGAGGTCACTATCGGTTTTTACTACTTGCTAAAATGTGTAATAGAAGGGGAGAAATAAAGATTTGTTTTTAGTAATTGTTGGAGAAAGTTTCACACTTGTCCCAAATGAGCGCGCGGTTTCTGCTTTTTCTTCACCCACTTTAGTGGGACGCTATCTAAGACGCGCCTTAATGAGAAGATCAGTTCGGATAACGATCTACGTTAGTTGTCTTAGATTGAAGGGATATCTTTTCTTTTTTACGTGCATTCTATAGCTTTGTCATTACACTAAATTAGCAGATTAAATGGAGTTAATTCGCTGTGTATTTGTGGCTTGTGTTATGCACATTTAATACACGTTTCCTAGACAATAAAGTCTGCATCTTCGCTTTGTTGTGAGAATTTTCGTAACAGTATTAAGACCAATAAATGGCTAATCAAGAGTATCTGGTATTTTAATTCGAAAACCATGAATAAACCATTCTGAAGGGTGTTGTTCGAACTTGTCAATAAAAATCTCAAAATCTTCATTGCTGAAGCATTTGTTCCCTATTTTAACTTTATTAATAGTTGTTCTTATTTGAAATTTAGTGAATATTTTCGTTGCTCTGAGATCCATTTTCAATATTCCCGTTATCACTTGCAGGGCTTCGGTAGAAATGGTTCTATATGCCCCAGACATGTGGGAGGATGAGAAGGCACTTTGGATTGTAATTTATGTATATTCTGGTATTGTATTTAAAAATATTGTATTTACATCTTACTAGACCATTTTAAAAATTTATTTATGTACTATTTTTAAAATTTCCAAAAAGATTTCGGCCACTTATCAACATTTCGAAATTTATTATAAGCCTTTTTTTCACTTCATAAGTTCTGCTAAAATATTTTTAAATGTCGCCAAGCTTATCGCCAACTGCACTCCAACGTATTCTCATAATAATTGGGATATAATTTAGTATCTTTTACATAATAAAACAAAATTTTATTTCAAAACGTTGACTTTTGAATTTATAATAAGTAGTTTAAATATGTATATTCTGAATAACTATGATTTTTTTTACAAAAGATTACATATTGAATGTTTTTACATTTCTTTTGTCAAAGGAAATATTTAATGAGCTTAAAACATACATAATATCTGTTGTCTAATATAAAAACAAGAAATTAGATTAATGTTGTTTAAAAATTTTAGTTTAAAATAAACATTGTTTTCACTATGTCAATACGTCTGAGAAAAAAATTTAGGTAATTTAATTATGTAAACATCAAATTTAATGTTCTGTAATGAAATCTGCTTTTTTTTTACTAGTACAGATATTAACTATTCTCCAAACAATGAAATGCAAATATTTTTCAAGTAATCTAATTAATAGTTGTTTGATAATGAACGGATAGTTAAGTTGTTTTCTTCTGAATTCTAAATTAGCAATTAAAAAATAAAAAAACTATTTGTTTAAAAGATAAGTAGGCAATTAAGTAAACAGATTAAACAATAAAATCTTTTTTTTTAACTCATCCAGTTTTATTTACCTTTAATTGATGATGCATTATGATAATTTTTTTCGGCTAAATTCAAAAATCCTTTTATAATTCCATCATGTATGTAACTGTGCTTAAAATGTGTTTTTTTTTTTTTTGAAAAAAATGTATAATTATAATGTTTTTGAATTTGAATTTTACTAATTGGATATGAAAAATTTGTTTTCAAACTGGAAAACTGACAAGTTTTTTTAGTTAAAAAAGAGATAAAATGCAAACCTTTTCTGTTTTAAAAATGTATCATTCGATTTGTTCAGAATTTTGAAGATATTTTAATAAATATATATTCTTTTCCTTCAAAAAAGAATTTCAAAAAATTGCTTTTAAAGATGTGCAAAAACATTAAAAATTACATTATGCAAATTTAAAAATCATTGTAATCCCCCTTGAAATAAGCTTAGAATCAAAACTCAGATAATTTTATGAAGACAGTTCAGAGATTAAGAATGAATTATAATTGGATTAAAAGTATTTGATTATTTTTGCAAAAAAGGAACTCAAAATGTCACCTTAATTAATTCAATTTAAAGAATTTTGACGTTTTTTTTATTGATTTCGATTTATCATATTTTAAAAATACATGAAGGTTGTTGCAGATTCGATTTATAATTTTAAATAGGATCGAGTGACAATTATTTTATTTGGGGCATTGTTAAAAATTCCGATGTTTTATTATTATGGCCATGTGTTGAATTAATTTTATTATTTGAATCAAATATTTTTCTGACTTTCAAAATTCTCAATTCTTGAAAATGTGCAAGGTACAACTTCAATTCAATCATTATCAAACTGTTAATAATTATTACATCAATAAATTGAATATTGACGTTTTCATTTAATATTAAACAATTCTAAATATTTCGTCAAGTTTTTCAAGGTATTGAGTTTTTCAAAATGTAATATTTAATGAACGAAACAATATAAAATATATTCATTTTTTTTCAGAAAATTTATTTAATATTTTCTTATTCCATGTAAAATTATAAAATTTAATCGAATAACTTTAATTACTATCTAACTGCCATCATGACCAACAACGAATTAATTTCACAGCTCTTGCTAAAATTTTTCCTCCGACGAGAAAAAAATTGCAATAGTGGCAATTTTTTTCTAACTTAAATCATACAAAGTAATGACTCGAGTTACACAGTTATAGATTTTATTTTGAAAATTCCTTGTATATATCCTTTCCTTTATATATGAATTTCATTTTTTATTTCAAATTCATTTTACATTTTTTGATAAATCATGGATTTGTATTCAAATAAACGAAATTTCACCTTTTTTTAAGATATTGAATTTTTCAGAGTGTTATATTAAATGGATGAAGCAGAATAAAATATATTCCTTTTTTTTTTCAGTACATTTACTTTATAATTTCTTAGAGCATCTATTCAAAAAACTTAATTATTCTCTAACTGCCATCATGATTAAAACAATGAATTAATTTCACAGCTCTTGCTAAAATTTTCCTCGGACAAGAAAAAAAAAATTGCAATTGTGGCAAAGTCATTCAAAGTAATGACTCAAGTCAGAAACTCCTTTCGCGAAAATATATAAAAATGATTTGTAGAGAGTAAGAAAAATGGGATGGGTAATATGCAGGAAAAATTCTCGAAGAAATGGATTTTCTGATTGAATGCACAAGCTCAAAAATGACGCTCGTTAGCTTTAGTGAAATAAATGAAAACCCTGCGGTGGCACGAAAACAAGGTCAGAATGGTAGATTGCCATTTATCTCTACACCGGGATCGTGTCATTTTACATGTTGCGCCCGCTTATGAAGGATGCCTTCAAAGAAATTTAGCGGACACTTTTTGCTTCGGTTTTTTTCGTGAAGTTAAAAATAAGAACTTTTAAACTTAGAAAATTGCGTAATAAATTCTGCCATCGGAATTCTGACACTAAAATATTATTTTAATATCTCATCTTGATGCAAATTTGGATATTATCTTGTATTAATAATCCTTTCTAACTAAAAAAAAATTAAGACTGAGTATTTCTTTAAATTTTATAACAACACATATACTTGTTACTTAGTTGCTACAGTATTACTTTTAAATATTAATCAAATTTTGTGTTGATTAGGTGCATTAGTTTTTCTCGTTTTAATGTATTGAAATTACTTTCAAAAAAATTTATTTGAAAAAAACTAAAATAGATTTTTTAAAGATTTTCAAAAATTAATGTTTGATACAATTATAATCAAATGCAGCACAGATATATACTAAATGTCAAATCCTTTGTTTCTGATATATATTTAATAAAATCATCATCTTCATCATAAATGTATATCTATATATGTTTGCTAAAAATTAAACGCTTGCTTTTATTTTTGTGCTTTACTAATAATCGACGTCTTTTTTATAAGTCGCCTTCCGAAATATAAAGCTATTCTTTGAGCAATTTTTTTTCTTTCTGTACTAAGAATATGGTAGGTACATTTAACTAACTCTTTAGAACTTAAATTGAGAGTGAAATGTTCTCCCTTTCGTTAAGGAGAATGATTGAATACCCGTAGAAGTTTGCTTTGTTTGTTAGAGAAGCTCGCCTAGATGAGTTTTGATGACAGAGAGATTATTTGAGAGCTTTAAAAGGATGCGCGAACATACAATTGATGACTAGTCATTAACTAAGCGGTATTTTCTTTTGCATTTAGCCCCTTAAGAATATGAACTATCATTGTGATTTTTGAAGGGAAAAATGAATTTTGGAAAAGAAACAAGAGAGTCTTCTAATATTCTTATGTACCCGAAATAAGCGATGTAATGAGAGGGGAAGTCATATTTTGACTTTCCAACCTGCCTAAATCACACGGATTTAAACCACTAGAGCTGAATGACCGGACCGCCGCAACAGCAGAAATGTGATTGAATCTTAAAGACCATCATTTATCCAGTACAACCTTTCCCGTAGGGAGCACATTCCGTCATCGATGGTAGGAGCCAAACCCTACTTACTAGCGTGCCCTCAAGAGTGGCGGGACTCAACCACCTTGCCGAAAACATCTCATCCTCATTTCGAGGTATCCCCCAGGCGGATGAAAGACAGAAGTAAGGTGAAGATAAAGTCATAGTTTGAAATATCGAAAAATATACACCCGCGATATTCAAGGAGTTTTAAAAGTCAGCATAAAAGCTTTCAGGAAAATAAAGCAGCAGACAAATCAGAATCAAAATGGAATTTCATCCAATACCTATTTGAAGATAAAATTGAGGAAGCATGAGCTGAAAAATTGAAAATTCCAAGACCGTTTTAAACTTCTTATCTGGTGACAATTTATACCTTCACCGTATCTGTTCAAATGCATCTGCTTTCACAACAATTGCTCAAGTTATCAATTATTTACTATTCATATTTATATGTGTCGTTCTTCTAATTCAAAGCAATGATTACATATCAGATATGTAATTTTTTTTAATAATATTCTTCACTAACGGGGCATTTGAAGTGATGATGGATATTCTTGTAAAGAGGTCCGCTTGTCTGAGCTCGCATCATTCAGCGTTGCTGCGTGTTTATTATAAACAGTTGGGGCATTCATTCGCCAATTCAATAACTATACTGATGATAGTTAATGTATTGAGTTTTGAATCATCCTGCTGAACTGGTGATGATGTTGTGTCAGTTTTAGAACGGAAAGGGAATGCAGTAACTTCTGAGGATAAAGACCCCTAAGCATCCAAGGGCAGAATTCTGGCTTCTGTGTCTGTGTGTTGTGACTAATGGCACTTGCCATAGACAAGCCCCCGCTGATACGATCAGCAGATGATTTAAGACTAAGAAATGCTTCTCTTTGTTTTACATGAAGCGCCATCTGGGGACAGGAGTGAGAATTAGCTACTCACACGTCACAACCCTTTTTACGGGGTGGTCTTCATTCATGCTAATTCATTCATTCATCTCAGATCATAATTTAGACCTGGAACAGAGAACGATCACCTCTGACCCAGTAGACTCAGTGGTATTACTCTCAGCATGGAGAACTTTGTGACCACGAACAGATTTAACGAGCGCCAGTCGCCATACACTCGGGGAATATTTTGGCCGGTGAGTTTCCAACTCGTAACCAAAGGAGTACGAGTCCAACGCTCTACCAACCAGGCCATCCCGGCCCATTATGGCCTCTAGTTCATATAAAGATGATACTCACTCATTCGTTCGCATAGTCCCTTTTTACAGGGCAACTCTTTCACATACCTCATAGATAGAACAAAGCGTAAAAAACAACCATGCCCGAACTGGGACTCGAAACCTGGACACTGAGATCACGGGGAAGGCGAGCTACTTTAAGGCCAGCACTCAGATATCCTATTAAATTAAAAGGCATTTTTGAATATTAATTAAACGCCGTCTGTGTGTATATTTTTATAATATTTTGTTCTACAGAAGAATAATTTAAATAATTTCATATTTTTCTTACCAAGGTATGATGAATAATGTATTTAAGAAACATTCTCCCCATATAATGAAATAACAAAATCGCAATTATAATTTAAAAAGTCAAATACAGATTCTACTATATTTGGTTTGGAAAACCGTACTATTGTCATGAAGCGCCTGGAGAAATATAGCATTCACAATTGTATCCTAACGCATAGTCAGCAATATTTCGTACATACTCCACCTGAGTGAATTTGAACGATTTTTCACGATAAAATAAGGAAAATAGGTAGACTCAATAGTTAGAGCGTCGCTCAATATTCACTGTTTACTTTACTATCAAACTATCGAAACTTGGAATATTTTGCTCCCTTTTTCGTTCCCGGAAAAGATTACAATATGTCAGATGGGAATTCCCGAACTAGATAATAAAAATCGTTCTTTGCAGAAAATTGTCAAATATTCCTTGTCATGCAACGTATATTGCTTGTCGTGAAAGCACTGAATGAAATGTTTGGAACACAAAAAAATGTTTGTGAACATGTTATCCTGGTAGGGTAATTTTGGATATTTTGAAACATGTTTGAATTTCGCTTAAACCTTTTTCTTTGCTTTTGGAAATGTGGTTCAAAGCAAAATGAGTGTCTGTTGTGCAAGAAGATAAATTTATCTTGCATCGGGCTAAAGATTCCGAAATCAGTACTTTGAAATATACTGTTTAATACATGCCAAGAGTCTTCAAAAGATTAATTAAATTATATTCGGTAACTAAAATTAATTTTATTAGTATAAGGTTTGATATATTTTATCTTCACAAAATGAAGTAAGCAGAAATAGGGTAAATCGAGTTTGAGCCTTGAAAGAGATTTAACTTTGCTAAAAAGGAATAATAAAAATTTTGAATTTCACCTATAAAAAAGAATATTAGAAAATTATTCGTGTGCCTTTAGTAAAATTAAAACTTAGTAAAGAGTTTAACTGCATTAATTGTATTTTATCTTCATTTAGATTAGAAATAAATCATTTTCTGAAATGCCATCATGAATTAAATATTTACGACTTTAATTTTTTGATGTAATTTACTAGAAGTTGTTTATTATCAACTAATTGTATATAAGGGATAATCATTTAAGCATGTTATGTTTCATTCACTTTACTATCATGCATATTTCATTCACTTTACATTCATGAGGGAGGTGACGTTAAGCACAATTTTAAATTAAGGCTTATTAGATGATATATCAGTTTACAACCCTTATGAGATTTTTTGTGATATAAAGCTCACCCCATCCGTTTTTCTGAATTTTTGCGATATTATGCAGATTTCTGATAAAAATTTTCTCATGATGAAAATATTTTAAATATTATAAATATTATAATTTTTTTAAATATTATAAATATTATAATTTTTTTAAATATTATAAATTTTAAATATTTTAAATATTATAAATTTTAAATATTTTAAATATTATAAATTTCGCCTATGACTATTTTTACAAGCTGGCGAGCACCGCGGAAGGGCACCGAAGGAGAAGGCGTTGGAAACAGCTGTCAAAGAGCTTGGCGCCAGCCGGGTTGGTTTGGCGAAAGGAATAGTCTGGTAGACACTGAATCGCGTTTTCCGAGGCTTCGCCCGCTCACTCGCTCGGCTATAAAAGGAACGGGCAGCCGCAATCTGGCAGTTCCTCTCTCCCCCACACCTAGTCAAAATTATAATCTCTTACCTCAGTAATAGATCCTTTAAAATTAAACTTAATAATGTATTCTCCAATCTCAAACCAATTCACGCAGGAGTTCCACAAGGATCTAAACTGGGGCCAGTTTTATTCTCTATTTTTATTAACGATATCCCTCGACAGTTCAACACAATGTTATGTATGTACGCGGATGATACCGCAATACTAGCGCGCAACAAAAATCCTAAATATATATCAATAGCACTTAAGAGACACTTAGAAATCTTGAGGACTGGTTCGTTAAATGGAAAATAGAAATTAACGCGGATAAGACCGAAGCCATTTATTTTAATAGATTTAATTATATAAAAGCTGTCCCCCCTCTCAAAATCAAAAATAAAAATATCCCGTGGTCTAAGGAATGCAAATATTTAGGAGTCATTTTAGACAGTAAGCTAACATGGAAGCCCCATTTTAATTTCATTACAAAAAAGTTTCGAGACCTAATACGTAAATTCTTTCCCTTAATTGCTCGGGACTCTAAATTGACTAGAAAAAATAAAATACTTATTTACACCAGCTATTTGCGTCCAGTAATCACTTATGCCTGCCCTGTGTGGGGTTATGCACCTAAAGCCAGTCTTGCTGCAATAGAAAAATTACAAAACAAGTTCTTCCGTAATATTTGTCATATGAGATGGTTTATGCCCACATCTTGTATGTACAATGACTTAGATTACCCAACTCTTAAGAAATATATTCAAAAACTATCTAAATATTTTTATACTAACTTGGAAAAAGTTAATAACTCTGTAATCAAAAGTATACCTAATTACCCTCCCTCCTTCAACTCTAGAAGGCCCAGAAATATTCTTCTTTAAATATCTAGTCATTTGACAAATAATATCTTAATTGTATCTTAATCTCTCTATCAAAATCCTAACTCAAATTCAATAGTTTAAATTTCATCTCAGTTCAAGTGCAAACCCCAACACCCTCACCCTCTCAATAGCCAATCATAACTTATCCTGACACTTACTAACTGACCCACCCCTCTGTACTGCATTCTCAATGCCTGGACGATGATGATGATGCAAAAGTATGGATTGAACTGTATCTCGACGACTGCGGGTTCTGAATTCTCCATCACCTTACATCTATTGCAGACTTCGACGAAGAGAATCAAGTCTAGATAGTCTTATTCATGCAGCTATCCTAATCATCATGACTGGGGATAAGCTCCTGCGGAGCTAGGTGCCCCGTTAACCCAATCAGATCTAATCTGGCAGTTCCTCTCGGAAGAGTAGAGACTCGATGTTGTGAGCCGATTACTTTTCCCGCTTGTTATTAGTGAACTGTGTTTACTTTTGCTGCTAATTGATTTTGCAGTGTTATTGAGCTAGCTGTTATTTACTGTTTGCTGTGCTATACGATATCTGTTTTACAGTTTGTGTTTATTGTGCGTAAGGCTTGTTTTTACGCTGTCAGTGACCGTTGACTACTGGACTACTGGATTGTTTTTAGCTGAAGTTTTCCTTTCTCAAGTCCTCCTGTAAATAGTTGTAAATAAATCTGTTTATGCTATCCTCAAGTAAAGTCCATTCAATCCGAACCCACTATGCTAAAAACGTAACAGTATTTTAATATTAAAAATGAATTTATTGTTTTAAAATCTCTCTGAATATGAAAATTTAAAAATTCATTATGCTTTGAAACGATAATTTCGATATTTTCTTAATATATTTTAATTTAAAGTTTTCAGGCCTTAGTGTCCTTTATATTAAACAAAGTAAGTAAAATTAATTTTCTTTAAGAATCACAATTTCGCATAGTTAATTTGCAAAAATTTAAAACGCAAATATAAAAAACTCCAAAAAGGAAGGAAATTTTTTAACAATGTTATTAATTCAATTATTTTATATATGTAAGGGACATAGTTATTTTGACTTAAGACTTTAAACCGAAATAACTTCTTAGAGTTTCACTAGATGGCGTTGAAAGTTAATGAAAAGAGAATGATCACAGAATAAATTATCATAAAAATGACTGTAATTATAATTGAATATCACATTAGTTTTGCAAATGATTTTTAAGAACTACAAAATGCGGTACCAACAATTGATTTCAAATTTATAATTTAGGAGATTTAAATTTTTGCTGGAATTTATAATTTAGGAAATGAAAATTCAATATTATTCCCATGGAAGTTATTTTCAATAATCAAACAAAGTAACTAACGGCAAGGTATCACCTCTTAGTAATATTATTCTGGTTCATTACAATTGTTACATAAATAGTTCATTCAAATTTGAGATCATAGTAAAGATTTGGTTTACGAAATAAGTAACAAGACTATTAGCTACACAAATGATAAGTACATTTACGAGCATTTATAAAGAAATATTTGAATCATATAATATTTTTGACTGAGTGGAAACTTTACTTCCTAGTTTACATACTAGGGGTGTTCAAAAAGTAAATTTCCCTCAAACAATTACTAAATAAATACTTTATTCATAAGTCCGCTACAAGAAATATGATACACGTACTAGCACATTATTTCTCTGTATAATCTCCCAATCCCTGGAGACATTTGTCAGAACGTAGCCCAAATCGTTCGATGCCCTGACTATAGAAAATCGCTCCTTGATCCTGAAGTCAGCTTAGAACAGCTATCTGAACCTGGATGTTTTTGAAAAATGGAATGAGCACTGCAGACGGATATTCCCAAGTCCTGTGCAATGTGTGCGATGCTCACGCTGTGATTGCTGAGAATAATGTCTTTCACCCTCTGCTCCGTGTCTGACATGCCCGCCGTTGTTGGCCTTCCTTACCTTTCCACATCGGTTAAGTCTGCGCGACTGTCTCCGAACTGCTGGCACCATTTCACGATGGCTGAACTTGACATTGCTCGAGGCCCATACGCTACCGATATTCCACGATGAATCTCCGTACTCGTAGCAACGGTTTTCACTATCCGAATGAAATTGCTGCCATTGTAAGTCATGGGTCCAATTATCATTATTTCGCAAGCTTAGCTCTTGTTTCGCCATGATGCCTCTGTGGGGAAACAAGTATAACTTACTTTTCGAACATTCTTTGCATGTACAAAGAGAAAGTACAGCAAATCTCAAACAAATTGGCTGCAAGATTTTGACGAACCTTCTTGCTTTTGTTTACTCTTAATCAGAAAAATACTTGTTTTGAACGCGATATATCAAAAATGTATGAAGTTAAAGAAATTAAATTTAACATCTTACTAACATAAATTTATAGTTCTATAGCCACCAAATTTACTAAACTTACCAAATCACCAAACTTATAGTTTTCTTTCTCATTGTATGAGGGTGAATAACTCATAATTTTATAACGTAAAAAAGTATATAAATAGAATTTGGTAAGTTGATTTGTGATTAAAGCAATATATCTATGACAAATTTTGCTTACAGTTTAAGGCAAAGGTATGTAAAGTGCATGCTTAATTGTCTTTATTATTCGAAGTATTGAATGCGCCATATCGATATCGATATCAACTGGAAATCAGACAGAGGGAGAAAGAGCGAAACTTTCAAACTTGTGTGGCAATTGAAGGTCAAGGATTGAATTCGCGTCTCTAGTCTCCGCAACCGCGTAACATAACCGCTATACAGAAGTGATCACCCAAATCCACCAGTTGCTACTGACTTATGAAGTAGCGGCCCAATAATCCCCCATCAGGGAGCCGGTGGAGAGACGAACGATTTTATAGCGTCAAGCGTTATTGTGAGAGTTGTTGCTTCAAGTGTGTCTGATGACTTTTGCTGTTAGTAGATGGCGCCACAATAGCTGGACAAAGTTGCTTGATCTTGACCTTCAATTACTAATGCGATAATTGAATGTCAAGGACCGAACCCATGAATCTATTTCCCGTAGCCGCGTAAGATAACCTCTAGACAAAAGTGATCACTTAAGTCCAGCGTTTGTTACTACTTATGAAACTAGCTTCACACTTGTGGTCAATCCTGATGTTTGAGTATTTGCTGCCTCGGAAAGTTGAGCCGAACTAACTTTTTTTGTTGGTGTTAATTCTAAAAGTTCTCATGTTAGTAACATTAATAATCGAATTCCACTAATTGTAAGTTCCACTAATTGTATCTTCTTTACAGTGAAAGACGTGTATTTTTAAATCTGCAATGGTCCAATTGTTATTTTATTTTAAAATATTTGGTAAAGGAAAACTGTTGTTATATTTTTTAAATAGTAAGCTAATAGACCCAAAAATAATATTCACAAATGATTAATTTTACGACTTATTTATACTAAATAAAAAAAATTTACTTGGATTTTCTAAAAGAATCTTCATATTCATGTTAAACTATAATTTCCATTTAAATAATTACAATTAGTTTTTAAAATTTATGTTCTAATTTACATTACAATTAGGATATGAATATCGTTTTATAAACTGCATAAGGACAAAACTCTTTACATCTATTAGGATGGATTTTCTATCATTTTTATATTAATATCAGTTACCAGCTGAAACACTAACTCTTATCTATAGGATTATTATACAATGATTAATGACATAGGTATTTCTATTTGATTATAACAAAAATTTAAATTTAACACTTTTTTTCTCAATATTATGAAAAAGAATTTACAATGACATTTAACATTTGGGTAACTAGGTAGATATGCAATATAATGATGAATATTATCATCATTTATTTGAAGCTGCCTAATCTTCTTTACAATTCTTATTTCTTGCAAAGTAAGGGATGTTTTTATGAAGATTTTAATATCTTTAAATCAAGTAAATATATCAAAAGTTGTTTGTTAAATAATAGAAATATATTTTTAAGGACTATCCTCTCATATGTAAACTTAAGGACTGTACAATTTTGATAAATTTACCATACAAAATTCTAACTGAAGAATGAATTAGGCGATTATTTTCAAAATAATATTTATATAAATCATACTAGTAATTCACAATTCTTTGAAACAAACATGATTTCTGATTATATATGATCCTACAATCGTATTCCGCACTAAAACCGTGTCGGATAACACGGAGCAATATACATTTCTGAGGTGATTTTCTTAAAAATTGATTTAATGCATATTAAATTATTTTATGCTTTGATGTATATAATATACTAAATCAAATATTAATACAAATTTTGCTTATATGCTTTTGATTGATTTAAACGCATAAAATTACATAATATTGAAATTTTAAAATAAATATTCTGTTCATTAATAAATTATATAAAATAGTTTCAATAATTAAAAAAATGTAGTAATATTTTTATATATCCACAATAGCTTAAACAAAAGCTAGGAAAGATGAAAATTGAAAAGTCGTTTGTTTCCATCTGAAAGCTGCTTTTCTTTGACATTCTTGGATAAAATTTGCTCATACATTTTATGGATATCGATTTTCCATCACGTATTGATTTATTGATTGATTGATTATCCATTGTCTTCTTATACTGGTGAAATATATTCCCTATTTTTTTCTTCGTACCTCCAAGAGTTTCAACAAACTTGTTTATAACAAGGCTGTGAGAATAATGAAGCTCAGAGGTGAATTAGATGAGTTCATGTAGCAGCCAATGCCTCAGAAACTGTTAAGCTCGAGTTAATTAAATCAACATCAGTTTCAACATTGAGGTTGACTAAAGAGTACTTGCTGTATAGAACAAATACGATTCACATCTTTTGCTTTGTCTTGTTCATGTAATCCATTAATCTGATTTGCCGACCATAAAAAAATAATCATAAGAGTTTCCATACTTATTTCAAGCTTTCCTACGTATGTAAAGCAAGACTTAACTGGTCAAGAGTTTTCATGATTCCCTATCACATAATTTTAGATTTATATACAGTGGTAGCTATGTGATTCCATCACTTCTGATAATGGAATCATGAATTAAAAAAATTTCTTCATTTGTGTCTGCTTTCGGTGATCACTGTTTACATTCTGCGTTAATGTTTGTCTTTGGTATGTCGTTGGTGCAAAAGCAATGTAGATTTTGCTTCTGATCAAGGAAAATGCGAACTATTTTGAAACTCAAATAAAATTCCCCTTGTGTTCGAGGAATTCCCTCCCCTTATGATCTAAACTATAGTATCAAATTCTTTTCAATCATTGCTTGATTTTCTGTGTAAAAATCGGTACTAATATTCTTTATTTTTCTTTTCTTCCCTTTCCTTTCCTTGTAGCTGATGATAATGAAGTGTCCGTTTTACAACGGAAGGAGGGTTACAGTAGCTTCTGAGGGTATAGACCCCTGAGAACCCGAGGGCAGAAGTCTGTCTTCCAGCTCATATGAAGATGACACACATTTATCACATTCGCTTGCACAACCCCTTTTTACAGTGGGGCACATTTACACACCTCACAAATAGAACACAGAAGGACAACCATGCGCTCACCAGGATATTTTCTTTAAAGTTTAACCTTTTGAACTCGAATGTTGATTACCTTTCAAAACGATGCATCATTTTGAAGTGTTATTTATTTATTTATTATTGTTAAAAAATGCCTGTAGAGAAGTAAGAAGATGCAAGTGAATTAAAGGTGAGAAATATATTAAAAATGAGAATTATATATTTATTTTTCGGAGCAATAAATAAATCTTTGTATTAAGTGAATTATTACGCATCGAATTACTTTTCAAAGTGCAAAGGGTTAATATTTTATAATTTAGTTGTGTTAATGTAGTTAGTAGAGCTGATAGAGAAAAAGTGTTTAAATATTTTAAATCAGAAGCCCAAATATGTACAAATTCAAAGCAACAAACAGAATAATTTTTAGTAGCCTTTATAATTGATATGTAATTTTTCCTTTGTCTAAGCTTAGAAAATGAATACAAAAGCATACATTTTCTACCTTTGCCAGCGTATGAATCTTACAATTATCATGTCTAATAAATAATCCATTTACCTTACTGAAAAAAACACAAAGTATCATTTTCAGACGTGCCTTGACTTCTCGATCGCACTGCAGCGCTAAATAATAACTTTAAAACTCAATGCAAATGAAAGCAGGAATGACCATCAACCGGAAATTACAGCTCATCGGACTAACCTCAGATACACTCAGTTAATGCAATACCCTAATTGAACTATCATCTTTCAGCATAAATGAGGGTAAAAAAAACAATCCCGGTGAACACTTCATCCGGGAGTGGACCCAGCAATGAAGAAAGCGCTGCCCCGCGCGAGGAGTGGGCAGCGGGACGTATAAATATTCAGCGCGGTTCCTGTCACTGGGGCTGTAATCTTGGTTCAAAGCAGGGGGAGGAGTCCTGTCCCTGGTAGGTATTTAATTGAGTGGACCATTGAGTCTGTGATTACATATGCACCGCGGCAATGGTGCACGGCTTCCTGGAACTGGGGAAAGGGGGACGTCTACGTGTGTCACTGCCTCTATTTGGAGATGAAACTTTCACTGCAGGATGCTTCTGATTTAATACCCTGCATATAAATACATCTTTTAATATAAAACAGAATTATGCATATTGGGATTAAATTATAGTTTCATGCATAAGTTAGCATACTTTCTATTTCTTATATCATCTATGATTAGAATTATATTTTATACTGGACAAGTCTTTTAAAAGAAACGAAGCATCAAGCACTACTTGTGTTAAGATTATTATATTCATTGGAGAAATGTTTAGTTAATTTTTTTATAAATATGCCGCATTAATCTACAACGCATTTTTAACTAAACTATTTAAAAGCTTTAAGTGTTATAAGTTCAATAATATGATTTATCTTTCCAATACTTAATCTATTTGCTATAATTTAGTCGCAATATTTGATATAAAATTACTATTCATAAATAAATTTTGTAATTTTAGTTCTGACTCAACAGTTATCTCTAAAATAGATGGAGCCACGGTGTCCTTATGGTAAGGTCATGGCTTGTGAGCCGTAGGGTTTGAAGTTCGAGACCCTATTGCACCGAAGAACCGTCGTGTAAGGGCCGCACGCCCAATCTGTCATAGCAATCGTCCTCCCGCCGGCATGGTGTGAAGAGGGGACTCTAGCTCAGGTGTCGTCCTTGTCATCTGACCATGGTTAGAAATTATAAGGGCCGTCCAAAAATGGCCCAAGTGTTGCTATACAACGGGACATAAATATAACTAAATTAAACTCTAAAAAACAAATATTATGTCTTACTAACCTTTTATGTAAATCATTACGTGAATGGCCAGTAGGAAATAATTCTCTACAGTTTATATAGTATTTATCTCACCCTAAATTTAGATGCTTATAAATGAGAAAATATATGTTTAAACCTGTTTCTTGAAAAGGGTTATTATTATAGCAACAATCCTTTTTTTTTTCATTCAAAAGTATCGAAGTTTCCATTTAAATTTTGTAGACAGATAATGGTAATGAAATACAAAGCGATTTCCTAAAATTGAAAGAAAAAAATATGGTAGATCGGTGAATTACATTTTTAAATGCATAAAGAGAATCTTCATGCATTTTCATCAAAGAAGAATGATGGTAAAGAACAATTATTAATAAATCAAATAATTTAAGAGTAAATAATTTATTAAAAAATTCAATTATGACCCAAAAAATCGTTTTGATATAGCTGGGCATATCAATTAATAAAATAATTTTTAAGTGGATCATTTCCAAGATAGCATTATGTTTTATGTATGATTAGTGGGATTGAAATCGTACGGTTCTATTGCATATTGAATAGTACATAAGCTACTGAATATAACAATTAAAAATAATAATAATGAATAATATTCTACTACAGTATTCTACCAAATTTTATAATTTATTTTATTGAATGAATGTGATTTTAAACTGCATTTTGAAATAAGTTTCAAAATGTACTTTTGCAAAATGAAAGCTAAAAATATTTATATCACAAAAATATTTCATTCCCCAAGTACATTAAAAAACGAAAGATTAAGATCTTTTTCTTAAAATTTCGAATTCCAATTTTTAATTCCATTCTTCCGAGAAGAGATATTTAAATGCTTATAATCGGATTCTTGGATAAAATATAATGCTTACTTAAATCATCTTTAAATAATATAAATTTCCTTTTGTTTCAAGATTTTATTACCTATTAAAAAAATAAAACATTTATTTCTAATAGAGAAAATATTTTGCCTAATTTATTTAAAAAAATGAAAAAATATACTGTGTCACTTTATAAATTTAAATATATTTTTTATGAAGGAGATCATATAAAAATTCGGGAATAAAAGAAAATAAATATCATGCACATTAGTATTGCAAAAGTTGATGGAAAAAAACTAAATATCATGTACGTTAAAATTCGAAAAAAAGTATAAATGTATAGTCGTAAACTTTGTAGTTATTTAGATATGGAAATTACAAGCTTTCTTTTGAAATACAAGCCTTGTTTAAAAGATTAATTCTTTAAAAAAGTATTTGATTTCCTACAGTCGAAATCTGTAACTGAATATCGTTATTTGTAATAAAAATGATGCATGGAGGCCAACAGTTCACATAAGTGAGGTGTAGAAATTTAAAAAAAAATCATAATAAGAGTCTTTTTCATCCATTTATAAAACCTTTATGGATTTATTTCCTGAAGGGTATGCTATTTCAAAAAGCCACAAAAATATCTTTTTTGACCTATTCCAATTATTTCGTTCTTATATCAAATAATTAATTAATTACAAAATTGCTAAATGTTTAATTTAAAAAAACACTTAATTGTTAGTCATCCTAGAAAAATAAGTTTTCTTCTTTAAATAACACAAGGATTCAATTTACTAAAATTGTATTATACGAATGAAGAAAACCAACAATATATTCATTTAAAGGGAAGCGTTTAATGTATTTTGTCATATGAATACTTCTAGAAATGTCAGAAAGTTTTAGAGAGCCCCATTTAATTTCCACGTCTATCCACTGACCCATTTGAATGCGGAAATATCCATTCCTAATCTAGAAAACTAATAGCTATGCCAAACATTAACGATAAAAATAACCTTCAATTCCACTAAACCCTCGCCAATTGCTAGCCACGCTGGCTCAAGTTAAAGTCCTCCTAGTATTATCTGCCAAGAGAAATTTCGCAGAAAGCGTCAGGAAAACTCTCAATTTGGCGCCAGACCCTTCAGCCGAAACTGCATTTATATACGAAGATTCAGACCATCCTGTAATTAAAGTTAAACCGAAAATCCTCCACTCTCTATACCACATTTGGACTGAAAGGTACGCCCATAGAGGGAGCTAAGCCTTATTCGCCATTCCTTTGCATAATGCTGGGGGGGGGGGTCGAGGCGAGGCTCCAATGGACTGCGGAGTATTTATTAACAAAGTTTTAATAAGGGTAAATTGCATTGAAATTGCTCTCTAATTGTTACATGCGCCCGGAATGCGAGGGTCAGCATTGTTAGTAGCGACTTTTGGGATTAAAACTTTAATTCCGTCTTCATCATGTCTGAAGTTAATTTGCGAAGAAATTGTGACAGTGATTAGTTTTGTATGCCGAAAACTATTCTTGAAATTTCCAGCTTATTTTAAATGAACGAAAATCATGCTCGGATCTCTCGTTACTCCTAAGATTATGAACATCGTGCACTTGATTAAAATCATATTTACTTCCATATATTAGTTGTTCGAAGAAACAATCAAATTATATGACACATTTGAAAAAAATTATGCAATAATCCTGCATACAGAATGTAAAAATTCAAGTGCGTAAAAAATAATGGTATATAAAAGAATGATCTAATTTGCTTTCCTATTAGGAGCATCTTAAACACCAAACAAATGTCTTCAACTAAAATGGATTAATATAATAAAAAGCTAGAAGAAAAAACTTCAATTTCTTGAGAAAAGTATACCATACTGTTGTGTAAAGCAGTATTAACAAATATAAATCAGTCTTTACATTTCAAAAATATGTTGAGTTTTTTCCCAAACTGCATTAGTTATTATTCATCGGTCATTTATACATTACTGTTTATTTTAATAAGAAAAATATGTAGTTGCATTCCAAGGAGCGTAGTTTTATACGAGTGATTTAATTGGGATTTTGTTTACATAATACATTTTAATCAAAGAACATTTCAAAAATTCTGCTTCTAAAAAAATGACTGCTTCAATTCAATTTTCCTGGTTTGAAAGTCCGTGTCTTGCTTAAAAACTGAGACATTAAAACATACTTAGACACTGGTAGATGCCTTATGTATTATTTTAGGATAGTCTCTTTCAGAATGAGGGTTTATACAAAAGTCGATTTTTTGAAAAACCGGTTTTTAAATTCAATATTTCCAAAAAAAAAAAAAAAAAAAACTGGTTTTGCCCGATTTTCAAATATTTGTTTAAAAAATATAAGAGGGAAAAATATTTCATTTAACTTATTTAAAATAACAAAAAAACGAAGTCAATATCAAGGTCAAAGTTAAAATATATATAGAAAATAAAGAAATAAATATACATATCAGTTACACAAAATAACGAAAGCTCAAAACAAAAATTACAAATAAAATTTGCATTATATACACTAACTTTAATTTTTTCTAAGAAAATATGATTTCAAAAAAACATGAAAAAAATCTATTGAATAGTGACTAACTCTTGTTTTTATTTCAGACACAATATTGTCTGAAATTGAAAACACTCGTTCACTTCCTTACTGAGCGTGGTTTTATAATTTTCATGTCATGAAATAATAAATCTACCATTATGAAGAAGGATTTCAAATGGAAGAAATTTACAAAGTGCATGTGACACAATTTTTTTTATTTAATAGATGAAATAGCAATTTGCACCATTTCCTGAGAAGAACTCATTAAAACAAGAAGCGCAATATGAAGTTTCTGAAACTTGTAAGTTTTCAGTTCATGAAAAAAAGCTTTGATAATTAATTTATTTAATAAAACATATAAGCATATGTATCATTAAAAAAACTTTTTTTAAAGAATAAACGTTT
>JAOUZG010035355.1:2432084-2442367 GCA_026289955.1 Argiope argentata
GTGGGAAAAAATGAAACTGGAAATTTAATGATGAAGGATACAAATATGATTACTGCATGAAAGACAACATAGAAGATTATTTAGTTCATAACATGCTTCATGATTGCACGATCGTTGCACATATATAAATCATGATTACACGATCATTGCACATATATAATATATATATATTTATATAAATCATCATAATTTCCAATAAAAACCTAAAAAAGCAAATTTTGAAATATATTTTTTTCCAAAAGAACTACATTTATGCAGTTATATATACTTAAATAAGAACTACACTTATTTATTTTAAGAACAGTAATAAGGCTTATGTAAATTATAAACCATAATACAAAACCATATGATCAATTGTGCATTAAAAAACGTGAGGACAGTATGGATTTTGTTAAGTATTATTTCAGAAATGAGGATTTTTTTAAAATGTCAAGTTACATAATTTTCCTTTTTTTATTTTTTAAGAAAAAAAATATTAAGAATTTTTATCACAGTTCCTAAATTCTATTAAAAGTAAGTTCTTAGGGAAAAAAGATATTTAAAAAAGTCTATATTTTTTACACTTTTATATTTTTTTCTATTTTATAGATATTTTCAATTCATCATACTAAGGAGAAAAGAAAAATTATCGAACACTGACTTATAAAAAAATTATATTTTCAATGAATTACAAATTTCTCTATTTCAAAAAGAACCCCTTAATAAATATTTGCAAAATTCATACAAAAGGTTAACACAAAAAATACGCACATTTTTAATGCCGAAATATATAAATCCATTCTTATGTAGATACTTAAATTAATCTGCTTTTAATCAATATTTTATAAGATGCTTAAACGAAAAAAGAATTTCATAGAAGAAGAAAATTTATCTTCATTTAAAATTCAAATGCTTTCAATTTTGCTTTCTTCCCAAACATTTACTCCTTCAAAAGAAAAGTCATTTCATTAAGCTTTATATCGCATCATAAGCAGATGTTGTGAATTTATATTTGCTTAACCATGCATAATGAAAAGTGGATTATCTTAACTGAAAATTTAATTAACTGATATATATAATATTCTTTAGATAAAAAATAATAATTTACTCATTAAAAATGGATGGCGTGATATTCCTTAGCAGCTACCTAGAATTACCAATAAGAAATTGCTTATCTTTATATATAAAAATAAGATAAACAGTTAATTTTTTTTTTGAAAAAAGATGACGGCAATCCTTGAAATTTATTATCTATAACAATAGCTTTACTTTCCCGCAAATAACAATAGCTTTATTTCTCCCTTTGTTTAGCAAAATACAATGAAAATAAATGTATCATCTATATTGGATATTTACATTATATATTTAAACACAATAAAACATCTTATTAATCATGAATATTTCAGAGGTAAGAAACGGTATGTTTAATCCCATAATTTTTGTTGTTGTTGTTGTGTCAAATGACACTTGTCAAGGACAAGTCCGCTGCTGAACCCAGCAGCAGATTAAGCCGAGTGAAGCGTCTCTTGTTTCAAGTAGCGCCAAGAGTACGACTTTGCTACACACTCACCACATTCGCTTGCACAGCCCCTTTTTACAGGGGGGCACATTCACACATCTCACAGATAGCACACAGAAGAACAACCATGCCCGAACCGGGACTCGAACCCGGGACCTCCAGAACACGAGGCAGACGCGCTACCTCTCTGCCAGCAAGCCGGCCCATAATTTTTAAAGACAATATATGTTCTAAATTTAAAGTTTTTAAATTACAAATGATTTCACAAATTATAAAATTTTAATATTTAAAGTAGATCAAATAACTCTTTTTTGGTATTTTCTAATTGGAATATGCATCTTTGATTTCAACGCAAGACTTTATTCAGCGATCTTTCATAAAACAGTTATAAGAAATCTTTTGTAAAAAATCAAAAAAACCTTAAATTTTGATTTAAATTCTGTAATGATTAAATGTGTGTATTAATAAGGATAATTATGATCAAAATGCTTGTTACAATTTAAAAGTATATTAATTATTGCAGTTAATAATCTTTACGATACATTATAAAAATAATTGAAAGCTGGAATTATTCAATTCATTAAAACATTTACACACAAAGATTGAATGGCAAAATAATTTTTTTTTTCAATTCTTCGTTCCATAAATTTTGACACTTCATGAAATCCTGGATAATAAATTCTACTTTCACGTTGAAAAAACCCTTCAAATCTTAAAAATGCTAGCAGAGGCATAAATGAAAAGCATAGAGCGTGTAAGAATAAGTAGTAGTAGTAGTTGTTGTTGTTGTTTGGGGGGAGGTTTTTTCCTAAAGAAGAGAATACACTGAATTGGTATTGAGAGAAAATGAACTTTTGTTTGAAACTAATATAATTTTATATTTGAACATTTGAGGGTGCTACTGTAAGTAAGCATGGTTAAATGATTACGTAATACACTCCCATTTTAGAACTGCACATTACAACTCATACTTTCTAATCCTTAAATTAAACAATTGCACATTACAAAACATACAATACAAAAATTATGTTTCGCTTTTAAAATATTAAGAAAAAACTCAAATCAACTAAGAAAAAATAGAGAGATATGAAGTTCTATAAAGTAATTGAAAATTCTACATAGCTGCTATTTACGTCATATAAAAATTATTTTTATTCATTGAAAATAGAGATAATTATTGATTCGACTTTGAAAATACCATTCAAAACTTTTTATTAGAATAAATTTTATATTAGCAGTTTTTTTTTTTTCAAATATTAATTCATTAATTTTTTTATTAATTAATTAAAATCCCATTCTCTCATCTTTATAACTGTTGTAATTGTAAGGTCGGGATAGCCTGGTTGGTAGAGCGTTGGATTCGCATCCACTGAGATGCGGGTTCGAACCTGCTCACAAAGTTCCCCATGCCGAGAGTTATATCTCTGGGGGTACTGAGTTAAAGGTGATTGTTATTTGGGAACTCAGGGATCCATACCCTTAGGAGCTACTGTACCCCCTCCTTCCGTTGTAAAGCAAACACGAGAACAACAATTGTAATTATTTATTACAAAGTAGCTGAAATAAAAATTTCCTAATATCCAAAGTAAGAATTGATTTAAAAAAATGTTTTTTATATTACTTGTTTTTGCTTATCTTCAAAAGATATGTTATATTAGTTCCAGTAGGCTGTTGACCGTATAAAAAATTTTAATAATAAGGGAATCGGATGTTAAGTCTCCCTTAAAAAGTCTGATGCAACCCAGAATGCAATTCGGTGAAGCTGAATGGTCACAGCAATTTTTAAAAGCGGGATGGATTTTTCTACCACTTTCAAAAGAAAGACATTAGGGGAGCCACAGTCGCAGTTGATTTCCAGCAGAGCGCCAGAACTGTTCCCGTGTACCATTTCTACGAAGGTGGAACAGGTCATACTAAATTGAGTTTAAATCTTTCATCTTAGTATAGTTCTTAACAGGCAAATGAAAAGCCATTGATTGTTTCATTCTCATCATCCTCTTTGGACAATTTATCAGTGACCTCATTTTCAGTGATGTTTACATATAATAGGATCCATTACAGCTGGACTTCGTGGTTCTGAGAGATATTCCTTAGATTGAGCAGAATAGATTCACTGGTTTCATTGTTGGGTATAGTACTAGCAAATAGCATGTTGCAGTGCATTACAACCATCCGATAAAATCCATAGTTTCCCAAAATCACTATCATAGGATATGATATCATTAAGCCCTACATTAATCGCAATGAATTCACTCCTGAAGACAGAGCAAATGTCAGAATTTCGCTGATTTATTGTAGTCTTAAAATAGCAGGTCTTAATATAAATAACAAAGCCAGTACGATCTTCAACACGACTACCATCAGCGTAGACCTGCACTGAATTTTTAGCAAAGCAACTAATAATTTCTAAAGCCAGATCTAGCATTTTTCATATATATTGCTCTGATAAGAATGTGATACTTTGAGAAATGGGCGTTTTATATAATATGAAGCAGGTTTTTTGTATTTAATCCAAGAAAATATGCTCTCTTCTCATTATCTTATTTATTTTCGCACACACCTGAATGCTGATCATATATATATAATAAAAACATTTAATATATATACTTATATGCAATAAAATTGCCTCTAACAAACAGCAAGTGATGCTTCCTTGGACCAGTTTCACATCAACTTTCCTGTTCAAGTGTTTACAAAAAGGGGCGCTTCACTCGCATTCCAAATATACATATGACTTAAAGCATACTGCGCCATCTATGTTCAGTGTTAATTAATATTTACTATATGAATAAATATACAAAGAATAAAAAACACAAATAAAATAATTAAATGAAAACAAAAATGTTAAATAATAAAATTCCATAAACATAATATGTTTCATCTTATAGAAAATGCATGGTTTTATATTAAAAAATCAAGGGAGATAATTGCTATTAAATGCAAATAATTTGATAGGCAGCACTGTTGCTCCGCTTAGTTAGTTCAGTGTCAAATCAAGTAACTCACATGATCTTATCGTCTTATATTTAATTCTATTTTATGCTGTTAATAATGTGTTGAATTATTCAAGTAAATTTTCATCACGCTGAAATTTTAGATCTTTGATTAGAAAGGACATAACTCATAATCATAGTAATTACTCACTGGAGGCAATTGCTCCCAACTTGTCTTTGCATTCTTGTTTTTCAATGAGAAATATTTCTAATGAGAGAATATCTTATCTTTGCGATTATCAGTCACGAGTGACAATTTTATCTTACAAGACTTATGTAAATTGTTATTTAAATGATGCACTTAAAACTATTTTTAATATTTAAAACAAATTAATATCTTACAATTCAAAAACTGTGTCTAATAACAAAGAAATTTTGAAAAAAGCTCTTTTAAATATTTAAATTATAAATTAGAATGGAGGATTTTTTATGTAAAAACTCAAATTTTATTACCTATAAAAGTTAGACAAAAAATAACTTTTTGTTTATAAAATGAAAATTTTATTAAAAATGGATTGGAAAATAAATTAAAAATATGATAATCATTTTCACTTATATAAATATCATTCAGATATTACTTCTATTCACTGTTTTGTGCATAATGTCGTTACAAAAATAAATGTGTTTCATGAAATGAAAGATAATTTGAATAAGCAAACAAGCTGAATAAATTATTTCTTTTTTTTTTTTTTCATTTCTAGCAATTGTCGTTTCTGTATACAAATGAAATCCTTATGTTTTTCATAATACTTTTGTTTCTAAAAACAGGTATTATGAAAAATAAGGAATAAATCATCGAGCTAAAAAATTGTCCTTGTTTGCAAAGTCAACATTTTAAAAGCTGTTGAAATAATAACAATAGATAGGAAGATATTTTTACTTCTATATTTTTTATTCTTGCATCTTTTCATTCGGCACCTTCTTTTCCAAATAAAGAAAGTATTATAATGTTTTCAAACACAATTTATACGTGAATTAATTTCCTGATGAATGAATGATAGTTTGAAGAAAATGAAAATAAAAAAAATGGCGAATACAAAAGAAATTGCCTTTTGATAATACTTAATTCTATTATTTTAAATTAAAACTGTTCGCTCGCATCTTGTTCAAGATTTCCTATTTTTCTGCTCCTACGAATATTTTAAAACACTCCATTTATAAAAATGAGTTATTTAAATAAAAGGATTTGCAAGCATGATTTGTTTATATTGAAGAAAGAGGAATATTTTGCTTTTACTGGAGCTTGAGGAACGTGTTATACAATTTAATTCGTTTATTTTCCTTTCCTATTTAATACAGAAATATGTCAAGAAAATCCTTCATTTTTTTTTCTTTGTTGTCGTTCGTTTTTTAAAAAATGCCATTCAGGAATTCTTGGTTTTAGAAGCCGGAGAAAAATAAAGGGCTTACAAAATTTGAAGATTACGGACAAGCGATTTGTACAAATTTGTCTTTAAATAACGAAATGCATTTTATACCGAACTATGTTTATTGATGCTTAAATGGCATTAGAGATTCTTTGAAGGTGTTTGTTTTCAGACATGAGGACGTGCGTCTCTGTTGAAAATGTTAAATGCATTTTTAAATTTTCGTCTTAGAAATGTTTGTCGAGAAGAATTTTCTTCATTTATTCATTTAATTAATGTTTTTATTGGACAGAAGACTCAAAATGTTATGGGGATTTGATTTTTTTGCCTTGCATCCAATTTATTTACATTTATACAAAGCTAATCAAATTTACTTATTAATAAAAATAAGAACAGAAGTGAAAAGTATAAAATTTAATTTTGGAATGTTGAATTTAAAGCTTAATTTCTCGGGCTTATTTCGATAGCTCATTAATTTGTAACCATTACATTAATTCAGTTTTCCTTTTTCTGAAATGACTAATTACTTTGCGTTAAAATAAATTAGCATTTAGATTAACCTATGATAGATTAAATTTGATAATAAAGCATTCGAAAAAACTATTATTTAATTATCCCTCAAAAAACAGCATTTTTTTATGTAAACTATAAAATTTATTCAAAATATTATATAACACTGAAGACTACCTTTTTTTTTATTCATTCGATATTTGATGCAGGATCCTTCAAGCATTTGAAATGAGAAAGAAAGATGCTATGAAAGGAAAGTTTTCAATGAAGAAATATAACTTATTCGATTATGAATTTAAAAATATATTCGTACAAAATAACCTTACCTAATAATTAATTTTGACTTAAATAAAATAAAAAATATTTTTTTAAGATCATATATTCTCAATGACTAACTTCTCTTTATTCAAAAAATTGAATCTAAATTATATTTATTCAAAAATCCTTAAATTTCTTTAAAAACTTTAAATTTGAAACCAATACCTTTTTATAATTATATTTAGTTGCAGAAAAGAAAACTCATCCAAAAAAATTTTTGATTCTGGTTATTTAAGATTGAATGAAATTATTGGGTTGATGAATGAAATAGTGATAATTTGTGAGGAATCCTAACTGTAAAAAATTAAAAACAATGGCTCAACTTACGTATCTAGGATAGTAAGTAAAAATATATATATTCTAGTGACTGAATGTCTGGTTTAATATCTGTTAGTTTCATCCCGTTAGTGAAAGACCACAGAAATATTACGAAAGAATAGAAATATTTTTTGGGATATTGAAGATTCTATTCTCTATAGAGCGTTTCCAAATTTAGAAGTCTAGAAATCTAAAGTCTAGGATTTCTTTGTTTAAAAGAAATTTCAGTTCTAAGGCACCTAAAATATATCCTTTCTTACCGAGATATGGGACCTCGGATGTGAATGGTAAAGCTCTAAATTTAGATAAATGTTTCTTTAACCAAACTTAATATAAAAATTATGCAAACCCAATCAATCATAAGAAATATAGAAATAGATATATAGGTTATGTACCATTATTCATATGCAGTTAATAAGCCACAATAATTTCTAGTTTATTAAGTCTTAAACAGCCGTAAGGCTGATATAGTTAATTTCCTTTTGACAAGAGAAATATATGGCTTCATAGAGTTGACCTCCCATGAATCTTCCTTTCACTCGAGCAATACGTTTAGAATCAAGTCTAATAATACAATTAGGTTGAAATAACCAAGTATTGGATGTTAGTATAATTGTGACAAATGACTAACGACGCCATCTTATATGCAACTATTTAGGATACTCAAGCTGGAAGGCAGTTCTTAGAACTAATGTCCTGTGATGTACGATACGCATTCTCCATGAGGATTGTTAATGAGGTTCTGGCATAGTTTTCAACATTACCACTTATCACGTGAAAACAAGTATTAGCTAATTTCCCCAACACCTCTTTACAGCCATTTTAGTGTTTTCAGTTGGAGGTTATACAGGAATTCTTCTACTTCCAATTGTTGTGAGAAAAAAAATCATAAATTGTCTTTTATGTGCGAAATGCTCCTCATCATTTCATGAATAGAGATAGACAACACAACTAGGTTTAACTAACCAACTATTGGATATTAATGCCCGCCTCCTGGCACAGATGTAGTGCCAGATTCGAGTTCTAGTTAGGGCAGGGCCCTTTTGTGTTCTATCTGTGAGAAGTGTGAATGTGCCCTTTCCCTGAATGTAATAGTTGTGTGTCATCTTCATATGATATAGAAGTCAGCTCAGGGGTCTATACCCTCGGTTTCTATATCCTCAGGAGTTATTGCACCCCTCCTTGTGTTGTAAAGCGGACATTTCATCATCATCGTTGGGTGTTAGTATAATCGTGACAAACGTCTAGCGGCACTCTTGCATGTAACCATCAAGAACACTCGAATCAGGCAGTTCTTAGAACTAATGTACAGTGATGGAGAATATTCAATTTCGATGATGATTATTAATGAGGTTCTGGTATAGTTTTCGACGTTATCACTTATCATTCGAAAACTTTACGTGTTAGCTAATTTACCCACCATTTCTTTGCAGCCATTTTGGTGTTATAAGTTGGTGGTTATGTTAGAATTCCTCTATTTTTAATTGTTATTAGTAAAAGAAATCATAAATCTTCTTTTAAGTCCTAAAGGCCCTAAATCATTTCATAAACGCAAACAAGGCGTTAAGTGAAAAGTCAAATTTACCTTTCTCATTCGTATGTTGTGTGCAAGTCCTATATAAATCAGTAAGTCTATTGTTAACCAGTCTGGATGTTTTTGAACTTCGCGTACAAACTTCAAAAAGAAGTAGATGGCATCAATAGCAATCAGAATCACATAGAAATGCAGAGCCAAAATGTTACCTTCTGAAAGATACATAAAAACAAAATAAGAAATTTGAATTTAAAAGCATTTTTTTTAAATATCGAGGATAAATTCATAGATTTTTTAATGTATTGATTCTGAAAATATTTCATTGAAAAAAATGAAAGGAAAACAGCACGCAACTGAATGATGAAATTTCAAAAAAAATTAATTGTTTTTTAATATTGTGGATAAATTCATAGATTTTTTAATGTATTGATTCTGTAAATATTTCTTAAAAAAAGAAAATAAATAAATAAAAACAGTAATGTTTTGAATGACGGAATTTCAAAACAATTTTTTTTTAACATCAAGGATAAATTCATAGATTCTTTAATGAATTGAATCTGAAAATATTTCATTAAAAAATGGAAACGAAAGAAAGAAAAACAGTACGCAACTGAATGATGAAATTTCAAAATGATTTTTTTAAAACATCGATGTAAATTTCATAGTTCTTTTAATATATTGATTCTATTAATGTCTTATTTAAAAAAAAGAAAAAGAAGAGAGAGAGAAAGTACGTAACTGAATGACGGAATTTCAAAACAATTTTTTTTAATATCGGGGATAAATTAATCTTCTTTTTAATATATTAATATTGGAAATTCATTAAAAAATTTAAAATTCAATATTTCATTTAAAAAAGGGAAGGAAAATAAAGAAAAAAGAAAAATGACAGGTAATTTAATAATGAAACTTCAAAATGATTTATTATCTGATATTTTTTCTTCCCTTATAGTTTTGAAATTTTATCACAGTTCCAAAATAAATAAACACATTCCACGAAGATCACCTTTATTCAAAAAATGTTTTACTATTTCTTTAAAATGGTTAAATAAGAGCCAACCATAGAATGATAAATCTGCGAAACGCGTGCCAGTTAAATAAATTTGAAATTCCGATTACACATGCTGATTACATACTTTCCAAACCATTAGAAAACCATTAGAAAAATAGTTTTTCCGAAAGAAGGAGAAGAGAATAAAATTTTGCGCAATACTTTATAGAAATAGAAACACAAAGAAATGAATAAAAATAAACAAATATATCACCTGCCTTTTTCCTAACCAAGTAAGTACCGAGTGCTGATAAGCAAATAAAGAAATAGAAAAACGTTCGGCACAGGTATATGCAGTTCCCCTCGATTTTTCCTTTCTAAAAATTGAGTTGAATTCTTTCTTCCCTTCCTTTCCAGCTACAGATACCAAAAATTCGCAAACTGATCCTGAAGAAACCAACAAATTTTCTCGAGTGCTCGATTTGAAAATAAAAATGTTGAGTTTCGTCTATGAATACCACTTCCTAAAAAAAGAAAATACGTTCTCCCTTTTTCCAAAGAGTTTAGAAACAAATGTTTTTAAGACTATAACATTTAATAATAGTCTGATGAAGAATTTTAAATTTTAAAAAAATGTTGCTACTGACACAAGTTATTCTTATACCTTATTAAGATACCTTGGTAAGCAGCAAATAAAATACAAACAAGTGTGTGTGTGTGTGTGTGTGTGTGTGTGTGTGTGTGTGTGTGTGTG
>JAOUZG010035355.1:2442377-2488254 GCA_026289955.1 Argiope argentata
GTGTGTGTGTGTGTGTGTGTGTGTGTGTGTGTGTGTGTGTGTGTGTGCGTGCGTGCGTGTAATTATTTTTTAAAATTAAATTAACATTTCCAAAGCTTTATATTAATTTAGCCCTAAGTAACTTCATTCTAAAATTATTCTCCTATTTTCTGATCCATTCCCCTTATACTAGTTAATTAATTTAACGGAATTTTTGTAAAAATGTTGAACCGACAAATTTCAAAACTCCGAGTGAAGGATAAAAACTGTCCATCCAAGCACATTCCTATAAAAGATCCCCATGACTCTCTTACAAGTGATTTAAATGCCATAGAAATCCCTATTAAATTCGCACAGTATATATTCACAAGGATAAAAGTTTAATTAGCTTTTCATCATTCCATTTTGTGTCATTCTGTGTTGTGCTCGTCGCTTCTGCTTGGACATACTGTGTGCCTTCCGTGATTTAATATAACGAACTTAAAAAATCAAAGTTTATCTATGTCTTCGAAACCATCTTCCGTTTTAAAAAAATAAATAAAAATTTAAATTGGATATTGGTTTATTTGTGAATCGTAAACAGCTACTCCTGCCCTATCGAAGACACCCTGAAAATATTGAATAATAGGAACACTATGACTGTATGGCGGGAATTAAGTTGAATTCTAAGCACCATCACTGGCCACGGTACAACCGTGTTGATAAGAGATAAGTCACGTCATCGGTAAGGGATATCCGAACCCACATAATTTTTATATCATTTGGTTGGCAAGAACGTTATGGTCTTAACATCATACTGGATCCTTCTGAGGTATCCAAAGGGAAGTGGATTTATTTGTGAAAGCTTCAGAATAGTAGTATTCTCTACAATTATATCATTTTTTAACAAAGATGAAGCATTAATGTGTTTTTAATAAAAGTAGATTTTTTTATCTCATTCCATAAAGAAATATATGTAGTAGGAAAGCTTATTACCATTCTTAAATACATGAAATTGTCACAGTACTTGCTCTTCTATTTTTCACGGCTTAGTGCACTTCGATTCAACTCAGCAATTGGCTTATCTATATTAATTTTAGTGTAAATAATAAATTTATCGCATTATAAAATCTTGTTTCCTTTTTTGTTTCAGAACTTTACACATGTAACTACAGTAAAATTCAAATTTTGGCTTTCTATTTGTTTTTTCTTGAGTAATTTTTATCTTTTTTGAAGCTTCAAAATTGAATTCGCTAACTATATTTTTTGATTAATTTGTTATAATATTCATTTGGATAAAAAAGCAATTTCAACTTAAAGCAATTTCTTAATAAATATTTTATTTTTTTATATCACGCTTTATTCAATGTGTAAATATAAGTTGATTTGATTTGATTTGAAAAGAAAGAAAACAGATCCTGGAATTATTTTTAAATGATTTCTTCTGTACTAAGTGGAAACGAATAATACAGCAAAAATACAAGAAATTTAAAATGGAATATAAAAGTATTTATTTTATGTAAGTCAGAAGAGGATATTTTAAAAGCTTTTATACTGTATTAGAATCTATTTTCGTAAATTATTTGAATGCGGACAGATAATAATTACTATCTTTTAAAAAGAAAATATTTTCGCATAATTCCATGAAGAAGTGTTCTTTGTAATAGGATTAAAATGCTTGGGGAAATAGAAAATATAATCATATTTGAATTTTTTTTCGAATGATTGATTAAACAAATTTGACATTGCATTTTTTTTTACATTCCTGTTTCTATCTGTTGCTTTAGTCGCAAATAAAAATTATCCCCTCCTCTGCGGAACTTTTAATAATAAAATTGAGAAATCTCAATATTTCATATAAATTCTTGGTTGAAAGATATATTTTCCATTAATGTATAATGTATGTTTCCTAAAAATTGAGATTTTATTATTTTTTCATTTAAAACAAATATATTTAGAAGTATTTTACTTATTTTGTTTTTCCTTTTCTTGGTACCACACTCTATTTAAATACAAGTACAAGTTTTCAATTACTCTGCACAGTTTTAGATTCTGAAAGATTACACTTTCAATATTCTACAAAAAGTTATAAATTTATTAAAAATTGAATTACAAATTTAAAATATCCATATTTCCTAAACATTTAGCAGTTTTTATGATAGTTCCTTTCATAACTGGAAAAAAGTATTAAACGTTTATGGCTATTAAAAACATAATGTTGCGATTCTTTTTTGAAAAAAATTTTCTCAGCCAAATAGATGTATAGCATAACATTTTAATCTCGCATTCACTTTTCAAATATGTCTATTTCAATCACCTTTGAAATAATAATATAATGCAGCAAACATAAAAGAAAAATTCCATTTATATTAAAGAGTAATACATGTGCTCAGCGCTGTGCAAACTGGACAATTTGATCTAGAGTTTCACATTTGTTTCAAATAGATTTAAGAGAATGGGACAAAACAGTTCGGATACATTTATTCAAAAATTTTAATTAGAAATTTTATGAAAAAAATATATTAGACTTTGATGCCTTCCGGCTATAACTGAAGAAAACATTTCCATACAAAAGTGATTTTTATACCATTATAAAGTTCTAAACATTATTTTATCAATGATGCCATCTTACAAGAAGAATTAAAAAATGAAGTTTTATATCTATAACTAAATTTAGAGGTAAATTGGTCGTACTAACATTATTCCTATTATTATTACGTCATATAGCTGATATATGTTTAGAGCAATTAATAGAACATAAATACGATTTTTTTTAAAAAAAGGAGCAGCTTTAATGTTTACCAATTTAATGGAATAATAGACACGAAATCTTATTTAAACGAATTAACTGAAATTAAATAAAACTAATATGTGTAGAAAAATAACTGGTCGTTAAAGGCGATTAATAAAAAGGAAATTAGATACATTTTATATTATATAATAGAGTTAATTACTTGATTTTTGTTCCTATTTTGAAACATTTTGAAAATGGAATAATTTTTGAAAAGGAAGAACTAATGAAATGAGTATTTTTTGAAATATACATATTAAACGATGTATGTTTAATGGAAAACTTCTTGATTATGACAACGAGTTGTTTAAATCTGCTTTTTGAAACTACAAAATTAGTTTTAAGTAGAGCCTTCAATTTAAACATGAAATTAATCAACAAATAATTGGGATTTCACTCTATATCTTGAATACTTAGAAATTTATATTTATAATCGGTTAAAATATTTTTATATTATATCTAATATCTGATATTCAAGGGAATGATATTTTAACAGTTGTTTATACGGAAGCTTGCTTTTTAAATATTGATTTTCAAAAATATATTAAACATTTTAAGTCAGAGCATTTTATTATGTAAAAATGAAAACATAAGTATATTCAAAGAAGTTATCTCGGCACTAAAAGCTCAAAAAACCGTTTTTTTATTTAAAATTTATGAACTCAGATACATCAACTAAAAGATTTTGACATTTTACTAGGATAACCAAACAGACTTAGTCTTTGTTTATTGTTTTCATATATTTTAATGCTTTTTTCTTTATTATAAGATACAATTCCTCAAACAATCTGAAACAAGCAAATTATTGTTATTAATATAGTAGATGAACTTTAACCACGGGAGGTGGTTCATCTTAATTTAAATTTAACTTCCTTCAATACTTAGTGACCTTATTTTTAAGAGAGTACATTCTGGTATAATGTACACTTTTTAATTTGTTTTTTAATTAATAAAAAAAGTTTGAAAAGTTTCTGAAGTATAAAATTTAAAATTCGTTTATATTTATGGATCTTATTCTGCTTTATTTCTTTAATCAAGCAAAGAAAAAGGAAACCAGCAACGAACAAATACATTTAACTGAATTGTGAAAGTTTTAAATTCTCATTTCACGTTTGGATACGCAAATTTCCCGAGTGACTTAAATCCACCACAGCCCAGGATTATCGCATTGATACTCATTTCTTACCCCCGAGTAAATGAAGAAAACTTGGGAAGAAAAAGAAAACTGATAATCTTAGAAATCATCAAACTTTTTCTTCTTCCATTTTGTGCTTTTCTTCTCACTGACATATCTTGCGTCGGTGAAGGGTATATCAGACAACAAAAACAGTTTTTTTAAAAAAATTCTCATTAACTTCTCTACTTGTTTCTTTTTCCTCGAATTTTTTCAGCTTTCAAAGAAGTAAAATAATAAGAAGGTGCTATACGTACTAACTTAAAAAAATTGAAGTTTTCTTTTGCTACGAACTTTCTTGTGCGTTTGCTTAGCATAGTCTTACAAAAGATGTTACTGTTGAGATAGACGTTTTAAAAAGTTACTTGTTTAATCTAATTGCTAGGTAGATGGGGAATTCGAAAAGCGACAGAATATTTTGTATTCCTCTTCATTTCAGAAAGAACGAACCTCTTTTTGGATTAAAATTGAAACTAAATTTAATATTTATTTGTAAAATTTTGTTAGTAAGATTATATTTATGTTTTTAAAAAATCAAATATGCGTTTCAAAAACACGGTGAATTCAAATTTATTTTTGAATGTCCTTTTATGTTTTTAATTAATTTTCTATATTTTTTTTCTAATTTCAATTATTTTCAAATATTTATATTTAATTCAACTGATTTTGAAGCTATTTGATTTAGCATATTTTGGATTGATATTATTTTAGAATAGATTGATTTCTTGTATTTTATAGATTATTATTTTTGATTCGTGGTTATTTGGATTTGATTGATTATTTATTTTTGATTCGTGGTTATTTGGATTTGATTGATTATTTATTTTTGATTTGATTGATTATTATTTTGCATTCATCATCATTTGGCATTTAAACCCTCAAAAATGATTCTCTGTTTAATTTGTATTCATCAACAACTTTGTATTCATTACCTAATCATAATAAATGTGAATCAATCGGCAGTTACATGGAGAAGTATGTATGGCAGTTATGCAAATCTGCTTTGATTGGGTATCTGTATATAAAGAGAAAGTTTCAATTCAACATCCTAAACATAACAATTATACTATTTATATGTCATATTATGTTTTACTATGTCCCATCAAATACACTCATGCCCATAAATTAAGGATAATACAAGTTCGAGAAAAGAAAGAGTCAGAAACAAAACAAATGTGACTTATTTATAAAGCCTATTTATTAAACAAAAGGTAAAGATAAAAAAGATGCTATCTATATGTTTGATATCATTAATAAAAATTGCTCCCTGTACCAAATTACAAAAAAAAACAAGCCTATTATTAAAAAAAAACACGATGACTTGATTGAAATCATTAAATCTTATTTAGTTTATTTTTACCAATATTATACACTAAATGAATATTTTTGTTGACATGCACGTAGTTTCATTCTGTAAAAAATCTTAATTTATCGTGCAAAAATTCGAACGAGCATTTAGCGAGCACGTATATTCATCGAAAAATTAGTTCATACAAAGGTGCAATAAATAGGAATTAAAATGTATTTACTTTCAGAGAGAAAGCTTTAAAAAAAATAGGACATATATGACTAAGCGATAATGCAGACATTATAGAAAACATTTCCTCGTTTTCTTTTTATTCAGTTATATTTTATTCAGTCTCTTTTCATTCAGCCCATTATGAATTAAAATTATATTCGTCAAAAAAAATTAAAAAAACTACCGAAACTATGAATAAATATTTTTATTATTTTTCTCTCTTTAAAATTGAATATAATTATCAAGTTTTCAGAAAATACGCCCACACTGCACACTGATTTTATTCCAGAATAATTTAACCATTTACTTGGAAAAAAGATGCTAAATAAGAAGAAAATATGAGAAGATAAATTTCGGAAAACTTGTGTCAGTGACATAAATTTGAAATTCCGATTGTGCGTGCCGATTACGCATGTTTCACACTATAATAATACCATTATAGAGATGTTTTCTTTGGGAATGAAAAACAGAAGAATAAAATTTTATGCTATGCTTTACAGAAATTGAACAATAAAAATATAAAAACGCTTCCTTTTTTTTCTGTCTGGGAAAGTTTTGAGCGCTGATAAATAAATAAATAAATGAGGAAAACTATCGGCCCTGCTGTATACATTTCTTCGCTATTTTTCCTTTCTAAAATTGAGTTGAATTCCTCCCTTCACTTCCAGTTACAGCTGCCAAGAATTCATGAAGGGATCGTGAAGAAACTAAATTTTCTTGAGTGGTCGATTTGTGAAATAAAAAAACAGAGTTTGCTGTATTTTTTTTTATATTTACCGATCACAAAATTTAGGTATCAATTTATTTTTTTATGAAAAAATAAAAATCGTTTCTTTCTTCTATGAATCTTGAAAAAAATGAATACTTCAATACTTGCAGAATTTAGTAAAGCTTCTTTGAAACAAAAAAACTTTTCAATTATGCAAAAAAAGCAAATTTTTACATTTTTTAAAATTATTAATTCTACAGCTATCTTTTTTTCATATGCAGATTTCTATATAATTATATTTCATATATAATTATATTTTATAATTCAAAATTTATTGAAATTTTATAATAAGCAATATTATGTTTCTTCATAAGTTTGAGTTCCTGATTGCTGCCTTCTTTTTCCCATCACTTCTCAAACGAGTGCAGATTACAGCTAATATTTAAGCATGAAGAAACTACCATAAGTGTTGCGAAAAGATGCTTGATACAATGTACATTTAATGCTATATAATATTTGAAATCCTTTTTAAATTAATAAAGACATATTTCTAATACTTTAGAATGAGAAAATATAATATATTTATTTTTAAAATATTTATTTCAGTAAAGCTAAAATTGTTCATGTAATACAAATTTCTCATAATTTTTTTAATATTCTTATTTTAACATTGGTAAATAAGAATATCTTGTAAAACTTTAAATTTTACAACTATAATTGAAGCAAATCTTTAAAATTATAGTGCTTACAAGTGTAAAAGAAACAGATATTTGACAGGATTTTCTTGGTTCTAATAACCATACTAGCAACACAGATTCAAGTATTGAATTCACATATTCTTTAAGATATATTGTCACATTGAAAGAGCGCAATCGATCCTTCATAGCCGAATAGTCATCACACTAGTCTCGTAATCATAAGATGGTAAATTCGAATCCAACTATTTATTTTATATTTAATTCCTTAATTTATGTTCTCATTTATTTCGTGTTCCAGAAGATTCTGGATCTTTCTTTAGTTTATCAAATAAGTGCTCTGAACTTTTCCTACTCTCTCCAGAAAAGTATTCTGGAACTTTTTTTTTTGCTGATCTAAAAGACAAAGGTCTCTGAGTCATAGTGTTCTGAGTTGTGCAGAGCTGGTTCGAGAACTACTTCGCTCATTGATTTCAGTTAATAAATTGGTTCAGTTTTACTTCTTGTGTGTCATTGATTTTCACGCTAAAGTGACAATATTTCTAAATTAACTGCACATTTACATGAAATTTTTTGTCATATTATAGATTTCACTTATACTATTTGAAATTTTTTTAGTCAATCAACACACAAAAGTTTTTTTTACCCCATTATATATCTTTTACTTAGATATTCTAATAGTTTATAAACGTTTACACTTGTTACATATAATACCTTAATGATGGAGTTGTAAGAAGAACTTTAGAAAAACAGAAAACAATGAAACAGTGTAAAATATTTTTTACAGGAAGTTTGGGGTCAAAATGATCCTTTCGTGTGTTGGCATTTCAGATTCTTATAGTCTTATGGTTATGCCAGTGAGAAGCCCAAATTTAGAGATCTTTTTCCTACTGGTAAACAAAACCATGATTGCTCAATTCTTTAATATAGTCATGAAATTTTGGAAAGTTATCAGGATACAGAATTGGAACAAAGCACGGATTCTGAATACTTTCCTGCTCTTTGAAAATAGTAACAAGCCCTTATATAAAATGCCTTCTTTATTATATGAATAAATTGTTTCGAAATTTATGATAATAATTCATTTTATTCTAAATGAAGAATGATTTAAAAATGGGGCTGATAATAGGGATATTAAATGAGGAAGTATTTTTTGAGTACGTATCTGAAAATGAAGGACAAAATTTATGTATTTTCCAAGTTGTATGATCTTTTTTTTTTTTTTTTTTTGAAAAAGTTTTAAATGTAAACTATGTGTAAAATATAGATTTACTTATACCGATATTTTTATACTGGAAAAAATAATTACATTAAAAAATAATAGGTTTTATAGGAATAGAATGGTGGAAATGAAATAAACCCAGAAAGGGTATGTAAAGAATAGGGCTAAATTTGGTTTCAGTTTTTCTTGTAGTTGTAGATGCAACTTAAATACGAAATTATTTGCATAGAAAAACATTTATGCACTATTATAACATTTTATTTATATACAAATAGCCTATAAAAGTAAAATTTTAATAATATGAACTCAAAATGACTCCACGCATATGCTAATGTTCAAACAATGAATGCTTGTGCTTCTAATTACATTAGAATTAAACCTCTTTGGTAAACTATTATTAATTTTAGACATTATTTTTCTGTGCACATGGCCAATGAAGAAAGTAATCAGTATTCAGTAAAATTGATAATAGGAAGTTTTTGCCAAAAAATGCAGATGTTAAAAAAATATTAAGATTCCGATGCAATGAATTATGTAATAATTATGCAAAAATATTAAGAAATTATTTATTGTATAAGTCATTTGAAACATTGTATTATTTTATCGTAGAAATAAACTTTCCTGAAATTTAAAAAAATTATTTCACAACAGCAATTTTTTTGTATATAGATATTTCGTTTTGTTTCTATATTATGTATTGCATGAATTAAATTGGTTTTCAATATATTTATTGCCTTTAACAATGTTTACATTTATTTTCATTATAATGTTGCCTTGAGAATGTTTTGCAATTGAAAATGCGATGCCATCTTAAAACCCTAAATTGTTAAAACAGATCTTTTTTCGTTTTATTTTTTGATTAAACAAAAGAAGAGTTCTTCTTGAAACAGACGAATGCAGTTTAACTGAATTGTGAAAGTTTTAAGTTTTCATTTCACGTATGGATACGCAAATTTCCCGAGTGACTTAAATCCACCACAGCCCAGGATTATCAACAATGGTACTCATTTCTCACTTGCAAAGAAATGAGGAAAATACGGGGGTGGAAAAAAATAATAATCCTACAAATTCACCAAACAGTTTTCACATTTTAAACTTTTCGTCTCTCTAGACGTGTCTCGCTTCTGCGGAAAATATCTCAGACAGCAGCAACAACAACAAAACTTTCTAAATTTTTTAATTAACTTTTTTACCTACTTCTTTCTATTAATTTTTTTAGTCTTATAAAGTTTTAAAAAAGAAGAAAATACGGTATTAGCAACATTATATGATAAAAATGTTTTAGAAATGTTTTTCCTCAAGGCTGGCATTTCAGAGTGTTTATTCCTGTTAGACATTTTTCCAAGAACTTTGCAGTGAAGGAAAATTATTAAATTAATGAATATTAATAAATTAATGAAATATTAAATCATTAATTTAATAATATTCATTTATCGTAAATGTAATCAAATAATCTAAGATCTTAAAAATTGAATTAATTTTCAATGTTAAGTGAAATTTAAATTCAGTTATCAAAATATTCACTCGCCTGATTTAGCCAATATTAAAATTAAGATAAAAAAAATCCTTCTTTAGACATTAGTCTCACATTAGGATTCCATTTTTTTCGTTCTATTATTATTTCATAGTTTAGACACAGTGATTTGTACATGATTTTTTGTTTGTAATTTTATTTATTTATTTTTCTTTTACTAAACAAAAACCTGAGATTTCAAAACATTGTTTTTCATATTAATATAAACAGTCTAACAAGTCTATCACCTGCAAACAATTTGGATTCCAAAGGCGAATAATTCCTTTTAAAAATTGTTTACATACTCTAAATTTCTGCAAAGTTTTTAAAGCAATCAGTTACAGATAATCCAATAATATTAATGCTTTTTGTTAGAAATATATAATGGCTAAATAACTTGTTTCTGAAAATAGTAACTCCAAACTTTGTTCAAAGTCTTGAGACAAGCATTAATTTGTTTCATTCAAAATAATGAGTTTAATTTTAATATAAATTTTGCATTGAGAACTTTTAGATATGTATTATCGAATATTTTCCTGGTCATATTATCTATTATTTATTAAGTTGTTAGAGAATTAGAGAAGAGAAAGAGTGATTGGTTCCTTGAAACATTTTTCGATATTTTCAAGGAGTATTAAATCTGGAGGATTATAATCTCCTCGAGCATTTTTTATAAATTCGTCATTTCACATTATTTACTTGTGTTTTTTGATTATTTTAAAACAATCGATTCAAGAATACCTATCAAAGGAGTTCCACAGTATCTTGTGAAAGTTGATTTTTCTTCACTTAACATTTGATTTTTTCTAACGACAAAAACTTATAATGCAACAGTTTTTCAAATATAAATAGTTTAAAACTAATGATATGTTTAAGATTTCTTCGTATTTTTATTTTATGGACTAGAAATTTCAACATTTTTATTTGTTACTGTTGTTCTTGTAATTTGGAAATACTTAAAAATGAATTTTAAGATTTAAAGAACTTTCATTAGTGTCAGTTTTCTAAATGAATAGGTTGACATATCTTTCTCGCTAAATTATTGAGAACTGTAAACATGGAAGCCTAAAAAATTGTTCCTGTTATTTTCTTACGTGGAAAACAAAAAAAACTGTCAGGAAACACATAATTAGAGAATGAATAAAATACACTTAAACATTTTTTGACAGTTTTAAACAGTAAATATGAAAGAATTGATCACCTATCCAATATACAAACGCGGTTTACTTTAAAATTATTAGATACCTTTTAAAAATACTGGAACATGATTTTGGAACTTAGAATTCTAAGTAAATCAGGAGGTTTCATGGCAATGTCTTAATGTAATTGATATAATTTACAATCAGAGATCATAAAATAGAAAAATAATCTTGACAATCCATCCGGTATACTGAATGATTCGATCAACACACCAATAAAAGTGATACCGCTTTTAGATACAAAATTGCTATTGTCGGTTCATGCGTAAACAACTTCCTCATAATGCGCGCCTTATCTGCAGAAATGCAGTTAATACAACGGAATCCGTATTATTGCTTGGGAATGCGAGAGTCCGTTTACAAATTCTGCGAATTCTCGCTCTCATTTCTGAACATCTCCCCACCATCCGATTGTATTCTGCGTAAGAGAAACATCAGTTTACTAAACCTAACTACAGCTCGACACTTAGAGACATAAAAAGTAAAATACCACTGCATTCATTTAAAGATTCAGTACATATTTCGAAATGCAATCGTTTTCGGAAGAAATTAATTCGGTATTAATTGCGTTTTGGATCCAAAAGACGACTGAATCTAGCAATTAAAAAGCTTGAAAATATTTTAAAAATAGATAGTGATGCAATTAATGAAAATTAGTAATTTTCTTCATAAAAACACTTTCGAATTCATTCATGTTTGGTATATTACTTTCAATTTTAATAATACTTACAACCACTCTTTCAGCGATATTTTTTTTCAACCTATTTTTTTCAGTTCATTGAAATGATTAATAAGAGGCTTTAAAATAATTGATGAATTATTTAAATGAGTTCCATTCATTATTTTTCATTATTATTCTTTTTTTTATTTTTTGCTTAGAAGAAAAATAGAGAAATTTTATTTTTTCTCCTATACTGTCAAAAAGAAAAATATAATTATTATTTTTTTTAATTCACAAAAGTAATTTTTGGTTGCTTGCATTTAGAATAATAAAACACGCAAAAATATTCCTTTCAAAACTTAAGAGAATAAACCTTTAATAAAATATCTGACTATTTTTTAAGAAGGGAAAAAAGCTTTCGTACTTTGTTCCTCAGAATTTTATAAAAAAATAAATCTATAAATAAATAGATTTCTGTTTGGACAGAAACAGATTAATCTTTTTTGTTCTATTTTTTTAATCTCTAAAATCAGATATATTTAAATGTTGTGATAAAATAACAAATCTCAGAGAGCAAAAAAAACGCATTTTCTTAATTTAGTTTTAAAAAAAATTATCTCAAAATAAAGATGTCTTTTATTTAGAGATTATTTGTCATCTTCAATATTTTTTTTGTAAAAATTTATCACAGGATTTTAGATTATAAAACTAACTATTGTTTTTACTTAAATGCGTGTGCAATACAAAAGCTTATTTTTTCAAGTTTTTATTAATTTCATCGCATATAAAATATTTTTTAAAGAAAAATCACATTTTTTACAAGTTAAAAATACTAGTAATTAAACTAAACATATGATTACGAAATGTTAAATATTAGCTATCTGGATAATATATTCACTTTTAAAAATTTTATTAAAAGACAAATTTCTAAATATAATAGTAAAATTATTGTGATATATTCTTCAAACACGAAAAATTACTGACATTGATCTTAACAACAAATTTACTTTCAAGTTGTTTATCAAAGAAATGTATTGTCTAAAATATAATATAGTTTCAACGGTAAATTTTAATATAATTTGACGTCGTTGTTGTGAGCGGATATTTTATAAAATGAAAGTTTTGAAAGATGCGTTTTATTATAAGAGATTTCTCAACAACGGTGTTAAAATATTTGATGCTCTGCAGAAATATATTTGAATAGTAAGTTATTCGTTAAATAAAATTTTCCTTTCATCGAAAAGACATGATGTGGATTCTGCGCAATTTATCAGAGAATGACATTTAAAATTTGTTACAAAATGCTTTCATAACCACCTTTTTATCAATTTGATAATTAATTTAAAGAATTTCATTTTAGAAATCTTCTTATTTATTTATCTAAATAATTGTCAGGAATAAAATATTATAATCTTAAAGGACTGTTTAATTATTTTAACATTCTTAAAGTCTATTTTATCCCTTAAATTTTGAAACTTCAATAAATTACGAATTATAATCCCTAATTTTCCTTATGGATTTATTGTTAACAATATCAAATACAATGAAAAATATTTTACTGTAATAAAATTCTATGTTTAATAATCTTTATGTATTTTAAAAAAGGTGAACATTAAAAAAAGTAATTATCTAAGTTTTTTTAAAAAAATTAATAGAAATATGAAGAAAATTAATATTGCCAAAATATTTTATTATTATTTACAAAATTTAAACAAAGTCATAGGATTGTAAAATATTCTTATTCCTTGTTACATTTTAAATAATTTTACATATGTTTCCAAAGCAATTCTTAGAATACTATTCTCGGATATAAGAAAGTTATTTTTGCATGGTTTATAAAATATAAAAATAGATGAATCTTAAGAAATGCTCATTTCTGAAATCTTCATTAATGAGTTCTTATCTTTTTTTTAAACATTTTTATTAATTATTATTCTAATAATTCAACAATATCATCACATTTCTTTAATTTATATTAGTATTATATATTTATATATTATATCCTAAAATTATATTATATTTAATATATATAATATATATTTAAATTATGTTAAATTTAATTTATATATTATATATTTAAAATATTCTATTTACATACTAAGAAAAAACGATGTTGAGATGTTAGAAATCTATATAGAAATAATAGGAAAAATATGAGAAAATCTCTGAATAAATAGTTATTGCTCCTAAAAACTAAATACTTTTTTCAAAAAATATACTAGTAGTTTAACAAATTATTTACATATCCATTTACATTATAAAACTGTGGAATCAAACGATTTAGTTAGGAAAAAAAGGGTTAAAAATAATTTATTAGAAAAAGAAAAATACATCAATGAATTTAAAAAAAGTAATAAAAATTCGAAAGAAATAATTGATTGAAAACAAATTCTGGCATAATAAATGCTACATGTAGCTACATATTTTTTGAATAACAAATTAAAACAATGGACGCTTATTGAGAAAATGAAGTGAAACCCTGACATTGTTATCACATAATGAAAAATTCAGTAATTTTTTTAGGCCATTTGGCCTTTGTGTCTGTAAAATTTAGTCTTTGTATCTTTTACAATCCATTTTTGCACATAAAGTTAAAACAATAACAATTTCAATTTAAAAAACTACCCTTATTACTAAAACCAAAATTTCAAACAATAATAAAAGCTTTTCGGAAGGCATTATCTGCACACTTTTTTTATTCCTTTGTTCGCTACGGCAGGGCCTTTTGTCTGAATTGAAGAAAGAATAATATCATTTCAGAATACAATTCATACGCAAATTAATTTTCTGACAAATGGATAATAGAGCTGATAGAAAAGGAAAGAAAGAAGAATATAATAGAAATTTCCTCTGGATAATATTTAATTCGATTAGCTCGACTTGAAGGTATTTGCTTACATTTTTGTTGGTGATATTGTATTTTGTTCTTCTTTCGGATGCCTAAAATGATTAATTTGTTCAAAAGAGTTGTTTAAGTAAGACGATTTACCACAAAAAAAATGTTTTCTTCGAAAAAGATGAACAATTTTGCTTATTTTGCTGTTGAAAAATAGGTTAAAGGTTTTATTTTCACAATTTCAGCTATCATTTGATAAAAGAATGATTCAAAAAAGAAGTTTCGCTTTCATATATTTGACAATAAAATCGCGTAATTATGGACATGAAAGGAAACAAGAAATGTAAATCTTTAAATTAAAATTTGAAATTGCATTTATTGTAAAAGATAATTTCAATGCTATTCATTTTATTATGAAAGGTAATTATTAATGATTTCTCAGTAAAAGTAATATCTTCAAAAAATTGCGCGTAAAATTTATAATGAGAGTTAGTTTTCCTCATCATTAAATATCTCTAAATTGAACTTTATTTCTTATTGTATGACGATTCGACTATTGTATATCTATTTTTCTTATTTTGATAATTAATTAAGGTGTTCAACTCTTAAATTCTTCCTTTTACAAGCATTCAAAGGCTTGTATTTGAAAATAAAAGGCTTCAATTTCAAATTTTAGCATCGAAAACTTGAAATTTTATTTGTAACATTTAAACTGTCTTGTTTCTTAGAGTTAAAATTTTAATTTTTCTTAGTTTCAAATATAAAATAAATTTAATTCAAATAAAGTTATATTTTTTTTAAAACTGAATTTTTTTAATTAAACTGTCAATAGTAACCCAAGCATTGATCATAAAAAAAACTTAATAATCTTGGCGATGGGGTTTCTAACGTGCTTTCAAAAATGTATTTTTATTAAAATTAATATATTATTTGTAAAAAGACCATTAATTTTTTTAAACATTTTCGAATAAAATATTAACCTCTTAAAACTGTCTATGTGTAAAGGAAAATACATCAAATTGAAAAATTGCGAAATCAGAAAAAATGTTAGAGATGGAAAAGATTTGCTTTATTTCCAATCTAAAACTAATATTAATGTAATGTGGTTCATAAACATCAAAATCACCAAGTTTATGCATTACAAAAAATGGCTTTAAAAAAATAACTTCGTTTTTATAAGTTTTTTAATAAATAAAATTCCCTTAATTTTCGTGAAATGAGGATGAATCATATATTAGGATTATCAAAAGATCTGGTATGGGATTTGGTTATTAGCTAAGCGTTCAAAAATGTTTAAATGCCCAGATTTCCTTATATTTCAGACACTAAATGATGATTGAATATTCGCAATTAAAATATTTTTAACTTTATAATAAAAAGTGTTTCATGAAAAACAAAATTTAAAAGGTAACGTAAGAAACATGTTATTTTTTTGCATTTTAAATTTTAATTAGTCATCATAAAAAGAAAAAAAAATTCCTTCAAAAAAACACTTTTTAATCTTGAAATATCTAACAATATTTTAGTAAAAAAATGAAGGAATAGAAAGAAACATTACATGGAATAAAGAATCTACAAAATGCTTGTCAGTGACAGAAATTTGAAATTTCGATCGCACTTGTCGATGACGTATGCTTCATTCCATAATAATACCATTATGGAAAGAGAGAAAAAAAATAATTTCAATGCTTTCATGAAATTCAACAATAAACAAACAAAAAACTTCCTTTCCCGCTCGGAAAGGCTTTATGCTCTGATAAATAAATAAATGTGAAAAGCCATTGGCCATGTTGTGTACATTTTTTCCCAATTTTTCGTTTCTAAAAATTGAGTTGAATTCCTCCCTAATCTTCCGACTGCAGCTGCCAAAAATTCTGGAATAGATCGTGAAGTGCTTAGCAAATTCTCTTAAGTTCTTGATTTGTGAAATAAATATAACAAATTTGCTAATTTTTTTATGCAAGTCTTCATTGAACGACATTTTTATTTCATAGTTTTCTTTTTTTTCCTCCACATGATTTTCAGAACCATAATATTTTAAAATTGGCATTTTTAAAAACGAGATTTTGATTAGCAGATTTTTTAAAATTAATATTACGTGCAACAGACCCTTTTACACGATGGTTCATCGGTGAAATCGTGTCTTGAACCTTTAACCTTAGAGCTCATGAACCGAGACCTTACTACAAAGCCAAAATCAAGTTTGTGCATCTTATGCAAGATGGGAACTTAGAAGTCCGTAAAACTTTTACACTTCAGTTCCTTGTTCTAACAGTGGTTGACACAACTTGGCCATGGAACATTCTCTGGAGTGATGAGGCACACCTTTGCCTCAATAGGCAAGTTAGCACCCAAAACTGTCGAATTTGGGCAGAGAGAATACCCTCACATTATCCAAGAACAACTTTTGCATTCTGAAAAAATGACAGTATTGTGCGGTTTTACCGCTACCTTTATTCTTGGACCGTATTTCTTTGAAGAGATAACTTCAAATGGAATCCAAACCTACTCTGTAACAGGAAAAATGCAGTAAGATATGCTGAGAAATTTTGTAATTCCAATTCTTCTACAACACGAATGCCTTCATGATATCATTTTCATGGAAGATGGTGCTCCATCTCATATTGATCAGTCGTCGGACATTATTTTTTGCGACTTTTGGTTGTGACATTTTTTGATGAACCATATCTACTGTCAAAGGCCCATCATATCTATAAGATTTGAAAGACAACACTGCGTGCGATATTCTTAATATTCTGACTATCTCACTCCGTTCATCTTTAGAAAATATGGTTCTCCGATTAGAGCGTATGGTTTAAAATGAAAGAGGACACATTGAGCAGTTTTAATTTTACTTTATTTAACAGTTATAAACCATATTAAATGGTTTTACGTGTTACAACGTCACATAACGGTGAATTTATGTACTTTTTTATTAATAAATGTAAAGAGCATCATCTCAATAATCTGTAATTCAAAATTTTGCTCATTTGCTTCAATAGAACGCATTTTAAAGCCATCTAAAGTTGGTAACTTATTTCTTACCCACCCTGTAATTTTTTATTTTTATTATATTTTCTTTCATTAAATGAAAAATTTAGCTTACAAAAAACAAATACTATAAAGTAAAATTGAGAAAAATTTAATTTTTTTTCATTTCAATTGCAGATATACAAATTTCCCGTGTGATTTAAAAACACCATAGCCCTAATTATCGCATCGGTACTCATTTCTCGCTTGCTAAGAAGTGAAGAAAGTTTGAACAAAGGAAAATAAAAGTAATAATCTTATAAATTCATCCACTTTTTTTATTTCCCTTTTGAATTTCTCTTCGTTTAGACATGTCTTGTTACTGCAGAAAGTATTTGTGACAACGAAAACTGTTTTCTAAATTTTCTCATTAACTTTTCTACCTGCTTCTTCTTTTTCTACCAATTTTTTCAGCATTCAAAGGGTTTCAAAATAAAAATAAAAAAAAGGTACTTTGAATACTAAGTGAAAAAAAATGTTTCCGAACTTTTTTTTTATCAATGCTGACTTCCTTGTTTGTAAGCTCCAGTTAGGAACGTCACAAAGAGCATTCGAGTCGGAGAGGAAGTTTTAAAAACTCTTTTGTTAAATCTAATTGCTAAGCAGATGGGGGATTTGAAAAGCGAGAGAATGTTTTGGATGCCACTTTAATTTGCAAAGAGTCGAGCGACTTTTCGATAGGGTTAGATCTGCAATCGAGCTGTACATTTCTTTTAAAAGTTTTGGAAGTAAAATATTTCGCATATTTTATTTAGAAAAACTTTTTATACTAATTTCTGATACAGTCGTGGTTTAGATACTTTATAAAAGTTCTAACTTCGCCATTAAAAATCGAACTTTGAAATTTCATATGAATGAAAATTTCTACAATAAATAATTTCTATATAATAGAATCAATTTCTTTTAGTTTGTAAAACAGTTGAAAGTGAAACTTGTTCTTTGGTTATTATGATTGTAAAAGTTCTCAGATTTCTCACTTTCAAACGATATTTTAGGGGCTTCGTCGATGGTTCAGAAATAAATGGAAAAAAAAAGAAAAAATGAAAAAAAATGACACCATTTAATACCATTTTTTTACAAATAAATGAAAGGAACATTCGGAAATTTCTACTATAGCCTCAAAAAGAAGAATTGGACTGATAGTTTAGAGAATAATTTAATATATGATTATAGAATTTTACATATTCAACATACTCAACGGTTTGTTGTGATAAGGTGAGATATTATGTATAATTTTTATAAAATAATAAATAAATGAATTTTTTCCAGCTTTTGGTTTAATATAATTTTTGTTTACTCTACGTCAAGTGTAGGTTAGTTAGACCATACGAGTAAAGTAGCCGAAAAAAAAGAAGTTTTTAACGAAACGCTCAAGTTCTTAAGCTGTAAAATTGCATAGGCCGAACAAGATGCTGCACGAAAACGCTATATAAATTAAATTAAAATACATTTGCTAAATTAAAACGAATAATCTAAATCTCCTTGATAGTATTTACCTTATATATATGTTGGTATATAAAAATTTATACTCACTATTAAAAATTAAAATTGGGATGATCACGAACTGTTATTTTACTCAATTCTTTTGAAATAATTTATGAATAAAGAAATAACATAGCTTTTTTAGATTATTAATTGATTCTTATGATAAATTATAAATATTAGAAAAATACTATCAACATTCCTTTATTTAATAGGATAAATATATGAGCATGATAAGTTAGAAATCCTTTCTATCCTCAAAGAATACCATTTTGGCAAGTGCTTGAAATAAATATGTTAGCTTCGTGTATATATATATATATATATATAACGTTATTACATCTCAATAGTTTAAATAATTATTAACATTTTAAGAAATTGTCAGTAATCTAAAATTTAATTTAATTGGTTTCAGACTCTTTTCTAACTGCAAGGTTTCGTTTGTTTGTTTTTTCATGATTTTATAAAATTGTCCGAAAGATCAATGGAGGTTTTTTTAATTATTCTCCAGTTAAAATAGATAATTAGTTAATTTATAACGTCTTGCTTTTTGGATGACATGAAATTTTCGAGTGACTGTTTTTCTTTTGTTAAATAATGTTTCTAATTTAATTTTTGTTTGTTTTTTTTTCGAAATTCCAGTTTAATATTAAAAAACGTTTTAACGTTTAATACGTTTTAATTCGCAAGCGTTTTAATATTAAATACGTTAATTCATTACTAAGGAAAATCAATTATGATATGTAAATGCATCCACTTGCGCATTTTGTGATATGCACATGCATCCACATGCATATCATAAAACTTTCTTTATTTTGAACTGCAAGATTATAATGCATCTTTTATATATCAATGTAATTATTTGTATTATATGCAATTTGTATGACAATGTTATTTTAATATGGCATAATAAGAAAATATAACTAGATGCAAAAAAATTTCGTACACGTGTTTGTGTTTTTTAAAATATGGTGAAAAAATCTCCAAATCTTGCATATGTTAAGTTTTTCCTTTCAAAGTAACGGTTAGTACAACAGTCGCACTACTACAACTTATTTATGACAGAAATAAATCTTGTCCATTATAACTTGTGCCAGTAAATGATTCAAACTACTTTCATGTGTAAAATTTTAAATTACTATAAAAATAATTAGGTAAATTGTAAGAGTATCTTAAACAGCTCAAATTTTTATTTGATTTGTTGTTGTTGTTGTTTTGTATTAAATAAATATTTGTTTTCGATAATTGGATACTAGTGTCTGAGTGAATTTAGTTTAGTTATATTAAAGTCCCGTTGTAAAGTAATACTAGGGCTATTTTGGGACGGACTTTGTAATTTTGAACCATGGCCAGATGACGAAAATGGCACCTGAGCTTGCACCCCGCTATCCACACCACACCAGAGGGGGAACATTTGGATTTAATACGCAAAAGACAGCGACAATGGGACGTTATTAAAACTACACCAACCCAAACCATAGAATCCAATTATCAAAAATAAGTATCATGGGAAAAAGGAAACTTTTTACATTTATTATTATACATTTATTACATTTATATATTTCCATTTATTGCATTTATTGTTATCTCGAACCTAAAACCCTACGACTCACGAGCCCAGACATTACTAACAGGTCACCGGGGGCCTACTAGTGTCTGGGAGTACGGGAATAAGTAAATATTGCCTCTTCATTTCTGTGTTAATTTATTTAGTATTCCTTAATCGTCAAACCATCACTAATAAGCTGATACATTTAAAAGCAATCGAATGACTCAAAATTATCAGGAGTGGAAAAAAAGATGCAATCTATGACCTTGGATTATTCAGTTCTAATGTACTGCAATTATAAAGGCTCACGGACATTTCTATCATCTTATCTATCGACACAAAATTCCTAATCATACTACTTCGATACTGTCTCTTTATTTTCTAACATTCAAACTATAGAACAACAATATTGAAATTCTGACCAAGATCTTATGCGCGAGTCAATTTCATCAGTGGAGTATAATTCATAAAAGTCTTGAGTGCTTGATTTTATTACATATTATCTTTTACCAGCATGGAAAAACACACAACCAACCAAAAAACAAATTATTTACAATGTGTACATGAAATAAAGCGAAACAGCAAAACAAGTCCGTATTTCAAGTCAATACTATTTTATTTATCGACCGAGACTGAGATAGCTACAACAGTATTATAGACATATGTTTTACACATTTAAATAACCTGAAAATACGATTGTCGACAGTTACAAAACACTGCACATGCATGAATTCCCAACACCGATTAGGACAACGCAAATGCGCGAATTTTCTAGTCTAGTTAGGGTAACGTAATACAGATTAGATATTTTTTTTATTTCCTTTATTCTGTTGTATTTTAATTCAAAAATACTTCAAAATGAATCTGAAAAATCGATTAATTAATAATACATAGTTTTAAAGGCGTCAAACACTAAGAAAATAAACAGAATCGTTTGAAACAATCGCGTTAAGGTTAATCTCATTACTTTGGGGAAAAAACAAAGTGAAATCTTAGTCATTTGGTGGTGGGGAAATGAAGACTTTCGGCAAGAAAGTTAGTTTTTAATTAACAAAAATTAGCCACTCAATTAACCGGAATAAATATTAGCCTATGTTCTATTCTAGACTATAATCTATCTATGAGCTAAATTTCATCCTATTTCGTTCGGCTGTTCTGGCGTGATTGACTAACATCATGCATACTTTTGCATTTATAATAGTAGTATAGGTAACGATATTTACTCGATGCTTTGTTTGTGATATGAATTAAGCATGCGGGAGTCGAAAGACATTACATTAGATGGTTGTCTAAATGTATTAAATTTATCTGAAATATCTATGCTCCACATGCAGAAATGCATAGAACTGATTGAACAAAGTCTAGAAATTATCTTTAAAAAATTCATCGTTTTCCTTTATTTATTTTATTATTTCAATGAGATAAACACAAATATCTTTATCATTAATCATACAATAAATAGCAGAAAAATTCTGCTGAAATATTTATTGAACTGCTAATTAATCATTATACCAGCAAGTCATTAATCATCCAAAAAATTAAGCAAAACGCCAGAATCTTCGAAACCCTCGAGTAGGATTTGCCTCAGAACGCCCTACAAAAAGTTAGTTACCTCCATTAGATGACAAACAACCCTTCTTTTTTCTGGAAGGACAAAAAAAGTCCGGCATAGAGTGTGACGAACAATGCGAAGAACCACAGGGGCTTCATTAATGATCGTTGGGATAACGCCGACCAGTTTGTTACCACTTTTGTTTTTTTTTAAACATCAAAGAACTAAGTCCACTGAGGCATAGATTTTTGCACAAAAGACATCTCTATAGAATTGCGAGGCGATAATGCGTCTGGAGATCTGGGCTGAAAGATTAATGTTATTAACAATTAACTGATGCAACTCGCCTTATGTATAAAGATCTTCCTGGTTTATCTTGGAAGAATAAATTATTCTCATTTGTGGCATTTTCGGGATTGCAAGTATAAAAAGATATTTAAAAATATTCTATGATTAAGAGTAGTTATTTCCTTAAAACTTCTGTTAGAGCTTTAAAAGATTCTGTAATTAAATATAATTACAGTTCTTTTCAAGATATTTTTAATTTTCTTTTAATTAATTTTGTTTTCATTTATAGAATTTAATCAAAGTATAAATGTAGGGTATTCATAATTAATTACAATAAAGATAAATAAGTATAATTAAAAAAGGTTAAAGAAAAGATTAATATTTATTTCCGGTTTTCGTTCATAAATAACAAAATATGAAATGCAGTGTCTTCTAATATACAAAATTTTGAATTCACAGACCAAAAAATTAAAACTACTAGTTCTTTTAATAATGGCTGTTTTCATATTAGGAGAGTTCAATCACCTTTTTGAATAATTTATATCTAACACACGATTTATTTCGTTAGATGTTACTTATTTGGCACTTCAGTGCTACTTTTAATGCAAGTTAGATATAATTTTATTTAAAACTGATTAAAGATGTTGTAAAAGCTCTATATTTAAAAATTATCATTTCTAATCATCTTCAAATATCCTAACATCAAAATAAGATTTTAGGAAAATTTTCTTCAAAGTGAAAAATAGGATTTTTTTTCTTTAATTTCATTTAAAAAAATAAGAAATACATTGATAATCAAACAGAGTTATATTAAGTATATGGTAATGATTGTAAATAATAAAAACTTGACATGGCTAGTTAATTATAATTCTCTGTTCTAATTTTTGATTAAAAATTGGCCGTTCATCCAATTCAAGATGGTCGTGACTAATTGGTTATTATGAATGATTCCGATAGTCATATTTTAGTGGATGAGATTTGAGATATTTGCAAGCTAATTTTGTATTCATGAACACACATTTTCAAACCTGGACTTTTTTAGCCTGAAATTTGCGTTACACATTAACAAAATTCAGTTAACATATAACAATAAATCTTCGTTAAACGCATATATAATAATAAATCTTTCAAAACTTATTCAATAAATCGATTCACACACAAACATTATAAAAATATTTAAAATTTAAAAAAAAACGCTATGGTAAATGTTAAGAAAAAAAAAAGGATTGCCATAATGTCCATTGAAAACATATAGAAGAAAGTTATAATGAGCCAGCTGAAACAAGATAGAAAGATGAAATTATACAAGGGAATAATCTGTCATTAATCTTTTCTACTTGGGGCTCATCAAAAATGAATATGAGAATCTTTCTGCAGGGTGGTTGGTTCTCGCCGCTGATGGATACAGAAAGAGATGGAGGTGTTGGCTACCTCTCTTCGAACACGGGACGCATTTCCCTAGGGAAGAATGGGGTAGGGATCGATAATGGTGTGTTGCAGAATGATCCGATTATTCAGTCTTATCCGAATGCTTCCAGAGGGGAGGGGGGATCGTTGTAGTCAGTTAGTGATATAACATATAGAGGATAGTAATATGCCATTAATTTAGTGATTACAAATATACTTTTGATTCTTTTAATCCCTTTCAAATTGCATGGCTGAAAACTAGTGATATAAGATTACATTTAAAAAATAATCCTCAAATTATGTTTTTCTCTGATTACGAAAATCTTTTGAACCACTATTGACTGGCAATAAACGAATTGGTAGTTAAGTTGAGAAGTAATGTTTCATACAAAATGTAATCCTGCCATAGAAACATCTAATCCCCCCCCCTTTATCTGGACAAAGTCGCATCAATAATGAGCAAAAAGAAAGCAATGACTTCAACTTTCATTTTTATTTATTACTTTATTATTTATTAAATACAAGAATTTTTTTGAATGTGGATTGTACAAAAGGTATTCCAAAATGAAAGACGATAGATATTTATAGATCAAAATGGAATGTACATTATTGATAATAGTTTTTCATTATTTTGATTCAATAAATAGAGAATATCATATTTTTTAATATATTAATAAAAAAGCCTTCTACTTTAGCGTGTTCTGTAATAACAAATATTAATATGTCATTTGAACATAACTATTATAATTAGTTTGAATGGAATTTTATTAAATAAATTATTAATTTGTTGATACACTTCATCTCAAGAAAAGTAAAATAAAGATTTATGAAAAGAAAGGTTAAAAAAATTGTTTCTTAATTTTTAAGCTAAAAATTTCAAAAAATGTTTTCTAATGAATACGATGAAAATGATAAAAATATTGATCATAATTACAAAAATTAAAATATTAAGTAGTGTTAGCATATAAATTTAAATAATAATAATAATAAATACAGATTTTTTTTTCTTCCAAAATGTCACGGAATTGCAGGGAAAAAAACTATTTTTTTTTTATTAGTTAGAACAAATAATAATAACAACAATAACAGCGTGTAAGTATTGAGATATACAGATGCAATCCATAAAAGTCCACGTCGCGAAACAATGCCATTCGGTGGCATCGGCATCTACGAGAAATGTATATTTAATGCCGAGTAAAAATGTTTGCGCTGCTTCTGTGTGCTACTGCATTTCGGACACGTCTTCTGTTTTATTGATAAACTTCCGTCTTTTCTCCGACGCTACAAAGAATAAAAAGTACTCTTAAGAGCAACTCTTTTTTATACTTCTGTTGAGATCTCTTATACAAGACGGAACTCTAGTTTTTCGCTTAAAATTTAGCCGCAGGTATCAATTTAAGATCCTGACATTTTGTTGTTTTTAGACTTGTTTACAACATGTAAGCTACTTTTTCACCGGTTATGGTCTTAAATTGGCTATTATCCACACTGCACACGTACCTTATGCCGACTATTTTTTTCTTCTTCTTTTCCTTGGGTTAGATAAGAAGAAGCAAGAATGATAAAGAAAATATTTCTCCTTTATCTTTCAGCTGGTAAATAATACAAAAAATTTTGCTGTTGTTCCGTGTTCTGCGGACTATTACTCTATTTTTCTTTCCAAAGTGTACTGTTTTGATTCGCTCGGTGTGTTTCTTTTCGTTTGCTTTTTTTTTTCTCTCGCCATCTTGAAAGTTTCATTGTATGTCATGTTTAACTCAGTTGGTGTCCTTCTTTCGTTAAAAATGGTCGTTCTTTTTCTGTTCAGATAAAGCTATTAAGATTTATTATCCGAGCAATAAGAGCGGTCGCTTCTTTCAGTCCTTGAAAATCTTGTAAGTTTTAATGATTACTGACTTCAGAAATCATTAAATGGCGATTGATAAATGGATTTTAGATTCCAAAGTTTTAATGAATTTTGAACTTAACTAATGTGAACTTATAAAATAATTTTAAATTTGAATGTAGCAGGAACAAATAGAAGTAGCGATCAAGATTGAAAAAAAATTGATATCTCCGTTTATTGTCTTAGGAAAATTTTACGCTTAAATACTTTAAATCAATAATTTATAATTTTTAAAAACCATTCATAAATGAAAAAGGAGGATGGCATTTTTTCGAAATTTTTATTATTTTTGTCACCTACCTTGCTATAAAATTCCTATAGGGTGCTTATCAAGTGTTTTAAACCTCCTTTGGACCGGTGACAAATTTCATCCAACAGAAAAATACGACTTATTTTTTATTTTCAAAAGAATGCTTGAATCCTTATATTTTTCTTCTAAGCACCCTGGGATCGAGTACCGGTTTGGGCATTGTTGTTCTTTATCTGTTCTATCTGTGATATGTTTTAATGTACCCCCCCCCCCTCTGTAAAAAAGGGGATGTGCAAGCGAATGTGATGCGTGAGTAGCTGTTCTGTAAGTGATGCCTTTATGAAATGTGTTGTCTACTTCTGTAAGCCCCGTGTGATACTTAGTGGTGCATGGGGATTTTTAAATGTTCAATTAAAAAATTTGTATTTTTTTTATAGTAATGATTAAATACTTTTGAAGCCAAAATTTGGCGAAGAAAATTCTCTTGTGTTTTCTCGTTTATTTTTTATATAAATAATTTCTTATATATGTTTCTTATTTGGAATAATTCGTAAAAAGTTTCCTTTTTATGAATTATTCCAAAAAAAATTCCATACTTTCAATTCCTCGTGAATTTTAAAGGAATTCAGTATATTTCAAAATTTTAAATAATGATCATTTTATTTTTTATCCTAGTTTAAATTTTCTTTCCATTTTTTTGTCTTTCAGTCAAAGTATTTAGTTAAAACAATTTTTGTTTCAGAAAAAAAATCCTAGCCTATCATGTTGATAATCGACTTATTTTTCATGTTGATAATAGACTGTTTTGAAAAACTTCTTTTTTAATTCTCATTACGTATAATTGTATTATCTATTATTCTCTCACGTCAGTTTTAATGTAGATTTAAAGTATTGTCAACACGGGATGTAATATTTCTGAATGTAATATTTTCTGAAAGCAACGGAATATTAAGTTGTCAATAAAATAACAATAAAAAGGAAATTATTAAAATAGTCACGTCAGTGTTTAATTATAATTTCTTGTAAAATGAAACTAATAAAAATAATATAAGATTCAAATATCAACTGTTTCAAAATGATTTCGCAAGTAATTAATAAAAACTTATGAGAATAAATAATTATATAATTAAAATACATTAAAACAAATTGTAAAGACATTTTTATAATTTTATTACTGTGTTAATATAAATTATTTTTTATATTCACAATCAAATAAAAGGTAAAATAAAAGGCAGACGTTAATAGCATTAAAAATGCTTTTACTAACTCTTAGATAAATCGTCTATTATTAACTTAAACACGTGGTAACTCAATCAGAGATTAGAGCAATTAACTTCATTCTTCTCGCTCTAATTAATGGAATATTAAGTTCTTTTCATGGCTAGGCAGGCCAATTTTCAGAGATTAACTTGTTGAAAGATAGAGCAAGGATTAAAAGAAAAATCTTCAGAGATTAATTTTAATTATCAGGAAATATAAAACAATAATAAAATAACTCAATTTATTGTACGCACTTGAATATTTAATGGGTCATCTGTAACGTGGGAGGGAAAAGTCAAATGCATCAGGAAATGAAACGCAACCATTTTATTTTCGAAATGGCCTTCAGGCATATTATAATGCTAAATTCTTCTCTGAAATAAATTCTTAATTGTCTTTGTCTTAATTTAGCCTATAATTACTTTATTCTAGAGTGTACTATTATTTCCACATGTATTCCACTTTTAATATTTAAAAAATCAAATGAAGCTATGTAAAGATAATGTACTCCACGTGCGGAGTGGATGGATAATAAATCACTAATGTAAATAGATTCTTTCAAAAGATTCTTGAATTTCTCTTGTCAAAGGTCAACACAATGTTAACACGTGTGAGATTTCCTCTCAAAAATTCGGCATATGTCAGATTTATATAATTTTTATTACATATGCAAATACTCTGGTTGAATAACTAAAAGAAACATCTAATATAGCTAAAATAACTAACGTACATCTAATATGCTCCAGAAATGTAGATATGCTGCAATATAAAAAATTAGTTTATCTGTATGAAAATTTCTATCTATATGAATGAGTGTTAGTATTGGGTATTACTTTTCAAACTTTTTTGATAAAAACAAAGTGAATGTAATTCTGTGAGTGAATAACCACATTAATTCGATTTTTAAAGATGGTTTTTCTCCTACATATAATATATATATTATGATAAATGGATGATTATGCACATTTACCGGTGACTATTCATAATCACCAATCAACTTCGATAAACAATCAGATTAGGGTTAACATGATTTCGACCTATTCAAAGGATTCTGTTTATTTCCTTAGTGTTTGATGTGTTTACATTACACGTTGTTAATTAATCAATTTTTCGGATCCATATTGAAGTAATTTTGAATTAAAATAAAACCGAATAAAGAAAATTAAAAATTTCTAATATTTTCCATGCGTACGAAGTTGCCGGTAAATGCTAGTATTTAATAATTATAATATACAAAAAATTATAATTTATTTTTTGAAATGTGATGTATTTGGGGTTACATATTACTTCCCATCATTAAAAGACCAAGGATTTTTTTTTCTGTGAACCATGAAATTAAAAGATTTTACAGTTGCACTAAAATACTTGGAATGAAAATTATCCTTATGAAATGAAAACAAATTTGTCTGTGGATTAAATGCATCTACGCAATATAAGAAATTACTGAATGTTATATTTTTACATCATTTTGAAATGAGTTATACAGTATTACAATATAAATATAATACATTTTGCTTTTCCAAAAATTCCTGATAAATTTTCCGGTAATCAAAATTAATCACTTTTTGATTAATAATAAAACTCTCAAATAATATTTTAAAAAATTCTGTGACATTCTTAATATGAATGAATTTCTTTTCGTTCCACTGGAGCAGAATTTATTCCTAACTGAATTTATTCCTTGATTCATTTCTCAACTCGACTCCTTTCCGAAAGAAAGTTTTAGCCTAAAACAATTTATACCGAAAAGAAATTTCCCTTGGAGTTTGCGTTAAAATTTTGCTCTGACGTTTCTCGATTTGCTCGTCAGAAGAAAAAAAAAGCAGTGAACACGGTGAAAACTCAACTAGAGAATCTAATATCCCCCTCCCACGGAAGTTTTGTATCATACACGATTACGAAAAAAGCGTGTACGGAAATTCACCCTCTATGGCACGAAGAGTTAAAAACGTGGATTTTTGAAATTCCCAATTCTACTCCGAGCGTGTGTATTTTGAAGAGGAGAGACGAGAATACATGAAAAAAGAAGAAGAAGAAAGAAGAAAGGTCTGTCAGCGTCTCAACTCGAAGATAACTTTATTTCTGTTGACAAGCTGTCGCGGGGTCGGATAAAGCCTTCCGTTAAGCTCTTGAGGTCCAGTGACATTAACTTTAAAAAGTAGCAGTCTGCACTAATGGATTTGTCAGGTTAGCTGTGCTCCGAAAAGGCGGTGATGGGGTTACGAATTGGCTTAATGTCGCAGGCAAAAGATCCGGAACGGGGAGGAGATGATTTGAATCGAATGAAAAAAGAGTTCCGATAGCATAAATTCGATTTAACCTTATTCATTCTTTGATGGTAACGGTTTTATCAAATAAAAGAGAAGCAATATAAAAAGAATTAAAAATCAATTCTTACTTAGATCAACAAATAAAACTTTTATTTTAGTTACTTTTTATTAAATAATTACAATTAATATAAATAATGTATCAAAAATGATTGATTTTCGCAAGAATGGAACTAGCGTTCTTCACCTTCACGTGAAGAAATTGAAATCGTTGCACTTTACCGATTGAGTTACTGCCTGTTGATTTCAATTTTCCTCAGAAACTGCTAAAACTCTATTTAAAGCATTAAAACTAATTAAATTTAATTAATGAATTAATATTTATAATAACTGTATTAACATCGAGTGTCATCCACTAGAAGTTTTTAAAAAATGTATTTGAACTTGAGAGGTTAAATAAAAAATATTTTATTAACGCTTGAAAATTTGAACAAAATTTATATATATAGGGACAGTGTGAATTAATAGTAAGAATTGAATAATTAATCAATTAATATTTCAAAAAATTGCATTAACATCGTCATCCACTACAAATTGAAAAAAATGTATTTCATCTTGCGTGGATGAAAGGTATTTTATTAACGATTGAATATTTGAACTATATTTATATATATAGGGAGTATGAACTAATAGCAGGAGGTGAGTAATTAATGAATTAATATTTGAAAGAACCACTTTAACAGCAAGTGTCATCCATAAAAAGTTTTTAAAAATGTATTTGAACTTGAGTGAATGAATAAAAAGTATTTTATTAACGGCTGAAAACTTGAACAATATATATTAATATATATATTGAGAGAGTGTGGGCTAATAGTAAGAATTGAAAAAAGCATTGATCCTGGAATAAGATCAACAACAACAACCTACAAATATGTTTTAATACGAGTAATTTAATTATGCATTTAATGTCGTATTCTAGAATTTTAGAAATTCCATTGGAATAATTTTGTTAAAATTTCCTTTAATTGTGTTCAACACATAAAAATTTGGCAACTAAAAGATGAAATATAATAAAAGGATTACCTTTAAAAAAATGGAGCTTATTCCTGAAACTTCCATAAAATTAATCTTATTAATTTGATTTTTATAATAAATTACTATAATTTTTTTTATAATTTATAAGAAACTTCCATTTAATTCTATGCTGTGGCAACTGCTTTAAAGCAGGCGATGAAGAACCTGGATTTTTAATATTTGTTCTCCGATTTTTGTGAAATTCTTTTCAACCAATCAATTTATTTTTATTACATATATTATGCTAAGAAGCTTTTACAATAGATTTTTTTTTAATTTTAAGGAACAAAAATTTAATTCACTTAAGTCGATAAAGAATAATACAAAGAGCTGCAAACATTAAAATGTTTTTTTTTTCATTGATCCGTGTGTCGGCTCCTTTTTAGACTCTTTATTCGCAAAAACTTGAAGGCATTAACAGTTTATTTTAGTTTTGTATAAAAAAATGATTGTAAGATACCGAAGAGCATTTTTATTCTATTAAATAATGCATTTATTAAAGGTAGAATACTTAATACAGATGACAAAATAACTTTTTTCGACAGAATTTCCGATCTTTTAGAGAAATTATAGGATAAAAAAATTTAGTTCTTTCAAAAAATTGGGACTTGGTGATTCATTTAAAATGTACTCTTATAGATAAAATCTATTTTTTAGTAGTCAGGGAATAAATGTGTTTTATTTTCACTTTTATCCATATTTAGTTAAAAAGCTATTAAGTATATCAAAATAAAGAAAAGGATATTTTTATTTTTCCTCATTTCTAATAATGTTCTCTTTGTACGTTATACATCACGCACATATGAAAAATATTATCTCCATTTATAATAATAAATGAAGCTGAAATTTAGTTTTGTCTAAGATATCACTTTTTATTGATAGATAATAAGCACTTAATTAGTAAATATCTCCATGCGCTGATTATTTTATTAATTTTTGATTTTTTAATCAAAAATGTTGATACACACTAAATTTTAATTATTCATTTCTCACATTAAAAATACTAATTGTGCTATTAACTAGTAGGACTTAACTATTATATACATTTCTCGAAATTTATAATCGAAAAACAGCTTAATTTTAGCATTTATTTGTTTATGTAAAAATAAATATCATTTTTAGGCAAAACAATACAATTAAGTCCTCCGTTTCTCTGAAAGTATATATATATATATTCTTAGTATTCCTACTTAATAAAATGCCATTGAGAATAAGACTAAAAGAAACATAAAAAAGAAATATATAAAATATAAATAAAAGTATAATTTTGTTCTTTATATTATATTAAAATATCTTATGATTCTTTTTGATTTCAAAATGTTCTTTTAATATGATATATCCCCTAAGACATCTTTAGTAGGAAAATGAACAATTTAATAATAACTATAAGAACGAATTAAAATAATAGGAAAACAGCAGTATAACATTTATAATCTAAAAAGATTATTGAATATGCAATTAATGTAAATAAAAAATATATCATAGATGAATTTTTCTAATGATTATTCGTAGAATAATGCATCGGTAGAGAAAAATTTACGTTGATTAATAAATTAATAATAAATCCTAATGTGGTCGGATTTTTTACTTTTTTTAATACTACCTTATTTACAACACAAGCATACCAGTCATTAGCATCACTTTTGATTATCTTTATAAGTTATGTGTTATCTTAAAGGTCATTTAAATAAATAATGGAAATCAGACAGGCTTATTTAATAGATTGTTTTATTAACATCCATTGTTTAATTCTTATTAATTATTTAAAAAGGAGTAAGTGTTCCAGAAATCAGTCTGATTGGAATAAAAAAATGGCTATTTTTGCTATTGAAAGTAATGCTAAGCATATAATCTGAGCATGAATTACTCAAATTACTCAGCGTTTATATACAATTTTGACGGAATTTTATACATACGCTTTTCAAAATAAATTAATAATCACTTTTAAACGTTTAGAGGCAAAAATTAATTAAACTATCAATTAAGTAAAATTTTAACTAGTTTTTTTTTCCTGCTATACATTGAAATGATTTGATCATGCCCGATCAAATAAAAGGATAGCATTTAAAGACAATGTCTTTATTTAAGCCTTATGTACATAAATACAATTAGTTTTCATCAAGTTTAATATGATTGATAATATTTACATCACAAACGACAATTATACACGGATAGTTCTTCGATTAATTTAGGAGAAACAACCTGGCAAGAAAAGCTAATAGGCTGTAAGCGCATCAGGCTATTACAGGAATAACTCAAAGAATCCACTGATCGTCATCGGGTGGATTTTGAACCAGTAGCCCGAATTACACAAAGCTCCTTCAAATCGATGATCCCCGAAGACTTCGAAAACTCCCAAAGACCCCCCAAAACTCTCTCCTTTTCCAAAAATCTCGAACCTTATTTCAAAACTCCGCCTCTCATTTTCACATTGGTGTAATGGAGCTCCTTGTTACCCAATAGTTATTCGGAAAAAAAACCCAATGGACACCTTTTGACTGTGGGAATGCCCAGTAATGATCCCCCATCGTAGTTAACCCTCCATAATGAAAAAGTAATGATTTACATCCGAGGGGTTTGACACTCTTCCCCCGTTATGATGCGATTTTTTTTCTTGGAACGACGAAAACGTACATATTGTACTTTACTGATCACAAATAATGGCCAAAATGTCCCCAATGGAAAACAATTGTAATGACTTCATCCTGTTCGATCAAATAAACGAGTAACGTTTCAACACAAATGTTTTATTTACAGCTTTACACAATAACAAAAAACAACAACACGTTCTCTAGGTTAATATGCTGGGAATAATTTATATCTGGGATAATAGTTCCACGATTATCACAAGGAAAACTAACAGACTGTTAGCGTATCCGGCTACAGCAGTAGATAAAGAGATCTGCGGATCACTTCCGGTAGATCTTTAATCAATAAATTCGAGATCACGTTGTATCTCTTCAACTGTCGAAATCTTCAGCTCAGTTCACAGCTCGTCTCGGATCAGCTCGACTCCTCGTCGTATCACCTGAACTCGTCATCTCTTCCTTTCAAAACCTTTCATTTTAACCTCGGTCAAACTCCGCCTCTCAAGTTCGATTGGTGCGCTGGTTATGCCGATCATCCAATAATTCTTGAGAAATATTCCCAGTGGTCAGCAGTTAACCATGGGAATATTTTAGAACCATCCATGCCCTTAACAGAACTTTCACAATAGAGGAAATATTCGCATATGGAGATTTCAGTACTTCTTTCTTCAAAGGGTCCTATAACGCATATGCTGTCCACTATCGGAATTTATTCCAGTTCGGGTGGTACATAGAAGAAATAGTCACATCTGGTGTTTTGACACGGGCTACTTCTTCAAAGGGCAGCGAACCCATGTGTGCTCCATTATCTGACTCTATTTGAGTTCAAAGGGTAACATCAAAGTGGGAGAAACACAATGCGCAACAAAGGAAAGAATCATCTCATCAGTGACCAGAAGTAGCAATATTCGAACATGTGTCTCTTCAAGGGGAGATAAGTTTTACAACTTCTTTAAGCAATTCCCCAGCTTGCAGTCTGGGGGCATTTAACAATGTGACGGTGTTACACAGTTGATGACCCAGCAGGTTTGAAATGCCAATTATCAAGTGTGGGAACTAGGGAACGTTACAGCGGTCAAAGAAGTGTTTCAGAGCAATGGAACTGAATCTTTACAATATTGTAAAATTAATATTCTCAAAAAATTTCGAATCATCGGAAAATGTAAAAATAAAATTAGTGTTTAGCTGGTATCCGCTTCATTTTTATGTAATTTTTCTCCAATTTTATTTTCTCAAATGTTATATTATGTTCAGTTTATAGCAAGCTAAATTTTCACTTCAACTTTCATTTCATAACATATAGTTTTTTTTTTCTTGTGCGAAATACAGAAAAAGTATAGTATTTGTCAAACAAAAAAAATCTGACATGAGATTTTAACGAATTTTCTCATTTCAGAGTTTTTCTGAATTGGAAAAAAAACCCAATTTAGCATTTCACTTGTCTGTTTATCTGGCCGCCATTGGCAACGTCTGCGGAAACGATTGACGAAATTTGCCCCCACCGTTGAGGATTTTTTTAAATAATGACAAGAGCTTCTGTGGTGGAAGAAGGGTGAGAGCTCAGCTTTTGCTTTGATTTTGAATAAATAATTTTAAGAATCTGATTTATGCGTTTTGTTTGAGTTATGTGTCTTTCTAAAAGGATAGCTATATGTTGTTGTGGTTGTATCTATCGGCATTTGCCAGGAACAAACTCTCTTTTTAGCCGAGGATGTGTCTATTGTTCATAAGTATCGTCGGCTTGGACCAAGAGCACGTATTAGCTATTCACGCATCACATTAGCTTGCACAGTCCCTTTTTACAAGTGAGGAGATTCACACATCTCACTGGTTGAGCCCCACCCCAGGATTACGGTTAAGATGTGCTACACCTGTTCCAGGACGTCGGCCTATGTAGGTATAACATAGAGATAAATATAGAGATTTAGTATCTAAATTGTAGTTCTTTTAAAAATTTCAATTAAATTTATCAAACAGTTGTTTGTTTACATTTTCATATGCCTGTAAACGCAATGTAGTGACAAAAATCAACAAAATTTGATATGCTACCTTACAACTATAATTACATTCCCTGATCAAATTTTGGTATCAGTCGATTAGCTAAAGGACATGCATATTTTTCAAAAAAAAATCAAAATCCTTCCAAAGGTCCATATTTTGTAACTACCTTTCACCCATGCATGGCACTACTCAAGACCTGCAGTTTTATGCGGGAGGGATAGGAATAAAAAAATTATTGGCCTCTGTGTAAGAAAGTTTTGCTATGATTAATCCAGGTTTTTTAACATGCAAATTAGTAGTGCCAGAATATTGTAAGTTTCTTATGTCTATTGTATTATAAAATATATTACTCTAATTGGCTTCAAACTCATAATTTGTTGAACGGACATTTTCTTTTAACTTTGTATTCTAATCAAAAAATTTACAAATCTTTTATATATATAAATTTCCACATTCAATATAGATCTCTTTCAAACATATAAATATCAATAATCCAGAATCCCCCTATTAATAATTAAAATCGAATATGATTTGCGAATTTAAAATTTTTTAATAACTATGTTACACTAAATAATAATATTCCTTTTACTTCAAATTCATTAATTCTTTTTATATAATTTGGTGCGTTGTTTTTTATTATTATACAAAACTTAAAGTTTTACTTTCACTTTGGTATTTATTAGTTCTATATCATTTATAATGAAAACCTTGTTATAAATAGATTATGACAAATACCCAGAATATACATTAATATAAAGCTTTTATGAGAAGGCTTCAATCTAAACGAGTATTTTCTGTGGCTTTTGTATTAAAACTCACATTTTTGAAGCAGTGCATGAACTATAACGGGCAGGTAAGTTATATAAAAGGAGATATATTGCCACGGTATGTGTGATAATGCGGATATTTAAATTCCTTTTTGAAGGAGTCCGCAAGAGCATGACAAATACAAGAATACTCATTGCTTTGAAATGTAGTCAATATTTATGCGAAAACCCAGGAAAGCAAAACAAACACAAGAATATTTATTGCTACGAAATATTATCAATATTCTTGCATAAGCAGAAGGGCAAGATAAAATCATACTAAGTAACCTGAAATTGGATTTCATTTTTGGGTTTGGTTGCAAATTCAGTGTTCACAACAGTAATGTTCAGATTTATTATTCTCTTCAGTTATAATCTATACAAAAATTAAATTCAACTTGTGATTAATTTATCTCCGAATTCCCTATTCATAATGCCTATTACCTTGAGTAAGCAATGTGATTAGGGAATTCCGCCAACTGGATTCATCAAAATGTTCATTTTTTATTTTTTCTTTATTTTATTTTTTTTATTGTTAAATTTGCTCTTGCGCAAATGCTGACATATAATTTAACTTTAATATTATGATATCTCAAAAGTAGAGTTAAAAGAAATAATTCCTTTTTTTACGTATAAATTAATTTGAAACCCTTCACTTTTATTAATATTTCGGATGAACAAGTTGTTCACCAAAATTTATCTAAAATAATATTGAACCAACAAGCAGAAGAAATAGGATTACTACAAGAAGTATGTCAAAACAACTGAATTATTTCAATCTAAAAAATCTGACTCCAAAATTTTTCCAAAACTACAAAAAAATGTATTAATAGTTAATGTTTTATTTATAATTTGCATGACACTGAAATTTTTGTATTTTTCAATTAACAATCTGGAGAAAAAAAATCAGAAAATTCTAAAACTATATTACATTAATATAAGTTCAAAATCACATAAAACATTAAAAAAAGAACTTATTTCATTTTATATGGTACATAAACTAAGATTAAGATGTATAATTCATCTCACCCGATAGGAAGCTTAATTTAATTTAGATTTGGAAAGATGGTTGAAGTGTAGTCAGAAAACAAATCTTTTCGAAACAGAATTATAAAATTCAATTTTCGTTCTACGAAGAGCTTTACTGACAGAGTTCCATATACTTTATGCTTTTTTTAAAAAATTCAGTATAGTCTGAATATAAAATTCTTATCTTTGAATCGTTCTTGGGCCTTTCTTACCGGTTATAATATCTAGATGCAGTTAAGTAAATCAAAGATCTTAATTACACTGAAGTAAATGTTAAATGCGATGCATCCGGAACATCTCTATTATGATAACATTTTTATTAAATTTCACTATCACTAGACTCTATTATTATTATTATTATCACTAAATATTTCTATTATTATTACCACTAGACTCTACTTCTATTACTATTATATTGAAATGATTGAAAATGATTAAATATAACAGCCAGCTGTTTCATTTAAAATAAAATAAAATGTTAAAAAAATTGTCAATTCCTACTTAGTCCAACATATAAATTTCTTATTTTAGTAACTTTTTATCAAATAATTATAATCATTATAAAAATTTATCAGAATATTATTGATTTTCTCATGAATAAAACTCGCATTCTTCACCTTCACGTGAAAAATACAGGATTCTTCGGGTTTCACCAATTGAGCTACTGCCCGCTGATTTCAGTTTTCATTACAAACTGCTAAAAGCTCTATTTAAAGTATTGCAAATGAATTAAATTTAATGAATGAATTAAAATTTGAAAAATCTGTATTAACATCCATTTTCATCCACTACAAATTTAAAACTATGTATTTGAACTTGAGTGGATGAATAAAAAGTATTTTATTAATGATTGAAAATTTGAACAAGATATATATATATAGGGAGAGTGTGAACTAATAATATTAATTGTGTAATTAATAAATTAATATTTGAAAGAACTGCATTAACATCAAGTGTCATCCACTAAAAGTTTTTAAAAATGCATTTGAACTTGAGTGGATGAATCAAAAGTATTTTATTAACGATTGAAAATTTGACTAAGATATATATAGGGAGAGTGAGAACTAATAACAGAAATTGAAAAAGTGTTTTATCACATTGTAGTATTTTTATAGTAATTTGTATCGTTTAACACAGCTTTTGAGATGAATATTGACATTTTTCAGTTTATCTCACCATATTTGAAATTATTTTATTGTTTTAGAATTTTAAAACTAAGTTTTACATAAAAACGTTATCCAAAGCGAATCAAATCATATAGTCACAGCAATTTGCTTTCTTGGTTTCTAACAAACGCCAAAAACTTTGAGTTTCTTTTCTTTTCCCAAAAAATGTTCCTTTTTTAGCTTCCTAATTAGCCCTGTCCTATGTCAAAGAATGCAGAAAACGTACAGCCTCTCTAAACGAGGGGCTTTTGAGTAGGGGGAGAAGGCACAGCTCATTACAAGCGGAATCGTAACAATAGAATGCAGGTCTCATTACCTAAATTCAGTGATGCTCATAATTGTAGTTCCTGCTAAAATAAAGCTACATCACTCATTGAAAATTTGACAGCCCTAAAGAAGTGGACTGGGTTAGAAATCTGGGCTGTCATAAAACGTGATGAATTGTCCAATAGGCTACTTATATAATAAACGGATTTTGGCCCACAGAAATATTGTAAGGTGCCCATTTATCTTCCCGGTGACAAGTTTGTTGAAATAGAACCTTAAAAAAACTTACCCATTATCTAGAATATCCTATGTTTTTTTACTGATTTTTTTTAACCTTTTTAAGAATTGATATTTCATTTTCTACTTTTTTTTTTCAAAAATCTCTTGCCAATGATGAATTGAAATGAGAAAGGAAAAGAAATTAGCCGAACCTTTTTCTTCTTCCTTTCAGCACATCGCCTTTAAAAAAAGATTTAAAAGATGGAGATTATTTTGATTAATTTTTTGTATTGGACATTCTAGAGCTAGCTTATTCCCACAAATGGTAAATTGTGGCTATGGTATATTAAAGAATGCTGTTTTTGGTGAAATGATAAATTATTTGCTAGTTTCGACGAAAAAAATGAATTGATTTTGAATTATTTCCCGTATATTCAAATTGGAATAACAAATGCATAGTATATAAAAGTAAATGTATTGCCCGAATTTTTTTCCATAACTATGTGTGCTATTTTCTTTCCGTTGCAATAGAATTTATATTAAGAAAACTATTTTATATTCCTAATTTTTTTTTAAAAAAATTAACGAAATTTAATTTTTAACTAACGATTTATTTAAGTCCATTTGAGATTTAAAGATTATTTTTGGAAGTTCTTTTATATGGTTTGACTGGTTTTGCTTTGAAGAAAAGCTAATACTGTAACGAAAATAATAACTAGCATTAATTCCAAATTGCGACTTGGATTGAAGCATTGCTACATCCAAATTTAAAATCATAAAAGCGTGTATTTTTAAAGATAGGAATAAAAAAACCGGGCCAGTTATGGGCAACGCTTCTTCCCCGTGATCTGAGCGTCCCGGTTTCGAGTCCCGATTCGGACTTGGTTGTTCTTCTGTGTTCTATCTGTGAGGTGTGGGAATGTGCCCTCCCCTCGTAAAAAGGGAATGTGCAAGCGAATGTCATGCATGAAGTAGTTAAGTCGTACTTTTGGCCCTAGTTGGCGCTATTGAAAAACAAGAGACGCTCCATCGGTTAAAAATCGGTGATGGTCATCAGGTCGCCTTTCGTGGCTAGTGCCCTTAGTAGCAACTTCACATCATCATCAATTAATTTCACCACTTTGAAAACAAGCTAACCACTCAGGAAGCTCTATCATCATTGCTCAAGCATAATTTTCAAAGATATATTATCTTTTTTTGTGGTAAGTTGCAGTTGTAATGTCTTAGCTTCAAGTAACTAAACTCTTTAACACTAAGAACATTTATTCACAGACAACACAAAAAAAAACAGGAACATTTAAAATGAATTTTAGAAACAAGATTTAGACATTTTTGAAGTCAGCTCTGTTCCGTGTCAAGACATGCTCAAGCCAATATTTTTTCCCTTCAACTCAATATGGCGACATCTCTTTCGTCGAGCGCGGACAGCGCCATCTATCTCCATTTTAGGACAGTACACAGTTTATCAAAATTAATTGATATGCCCACTTTAATCTTAATAATATTGACCGTCTTCCGTGGTTTTTTTATTGCTATCAATATAGCATCGACCAATTTCGATGAAATTCATTTTATGAAAATGGGAGAAAGAAATAAATTCATTAATGATTTTTTATACATCTTAATATTATATATTTCTTCTTTCAAAAATTAACGTATATATACTTGGACATTTTACTTTAAATTTTAGAAATTGATGATTTAGTTTTCAGTAATTGACGAAAATGTAATGTTAAAAATTCACACAAAAAATAATATTGGTTTTTTCTTCAATTTAAACAATTTAATAATCTTCAATTTAAACTTTATTTTTACTAAAGAATGCGATGCATTTATAGTTTCTTATTACCAGAAAATGCATAAATGAAGCAGGAATGCATAATAAGACTAATAAGGCGCACGTATCGGGATCACGCAATCATTCCACCTGAATTCGAAAGTGAGTTTTTGGAGTTAGTGAGCGGAGCTGGAAAGGATTGTAACATACTTGTTGCTTTTGTTCTCTTGTTCCACTTTACAACGGATGGAGGGGTGCAGTAGCTTTTCAAGGTATGGACCCCTGAGCTCCTGAGGGCAGAAATCTGACTTCTATCTCACACCCGTCATAAATCCTTGCTATGGGGCGGACTGCATTCATGCATTACATTCATTCGTCCACAGATCGAAATTTAGAAAGTGGAAAAAAAAAACGATCACCTCTCGCCTAGTAGCCCCAATGATATCACTCACGACAAGAAGGACTTTATGATCACGACTGATTTAACGTGCGCCAGCCACCAAGCACACGAAGAGTCTTCTAATGGATTTGAACTCACGGCCCAAGGAAAGTGAATCCAACGTCCTACCAACTAGGTAATCAATATCTGCAACATGCTTGTATATTATAAAAATTGTTCTTAAAAGTATGCAATTACTGAAATCTTAAAATTAAAAGCAGAAGTTTTGAAATGCACATTTAAAATATCAAATTACTTGATAAACTACATGTATGTCATATTGAAATATATGTATAAATAGTAATAATTAAAGAAATTGTATTATCACCCATTTCTTGCAAAAATAAGCAATAGAGCATAATAAAACTACTGTGAATCGGAGTGTATTGTCTTAACTTAAAGTAATGATGCTCTTTAATACTAAAAACATTTATTCACCGACTACACACACACACAAAAAAAAAACAGAAAACATTTAAAATGAATTTAGAAACAAGATTTAGAAAATAAACAAATATTAGAAAATTGAGGACATTTAGAAGTCAAGAAATATTAGACAATTTAGAAGTCAGTTCTGTTACGCGTCAAGACATGCTAAAAACCATCTTTTTCCCTTCCAACACAATAGGGCGACGTCTCTTTCGTCGAGCGCGGACAACGCCATCTATCCCAATTTAGGACAGTACAGGAATTTCTAAAGAAACGGTATTAACCACTCTTCAGGAACATAAAGCATCGTTTGAGTTTAGAAATATTTGCGGTATGATATTTCAGAATAATTCTTTTGGTTGTTTATGTTTTTTAAATTATATTTTTGCTTATTCCTTTAGTGTATTTCAAATTTGCTATTAAAAAAATTCCCACTTTCTGTTTTTGAAGAAAAAAAAATGATATTAATTATTACTCTGACTCTCATTGGAACTTATTTTTATAAAATAATAGTCATATGACAAATTGAAATGCGCAGATCCTTTTAATATTGTTTTTCTTATTGTGATAAAGCGTTATATTTTTCCTCTTTGCAAGAAATTTGATCTCATTAATTTGGCACTCTTGAGTTTTATCACTTAAATAATAAGTTATAACGTCTTTTTAATTTTCCCATTTCATTAAACACGAAAATATATTTATTCTAAAATTAAATTTTCAACTTTTATGACAAGGAATAATCAAGAAGAAAATAATTATATTACGTCTTATGCTGATCCATAGTATTGAATTTTTTAACTCATTTGAACTTCTGTCGACAATGTGGGAGAAAATTGCTTTTTCTTGTCATTCAGACATTGGAAATTTTTTTTTCTTCTTAAAAAAATGAATAATTTATTAAAATGACAAAAATTTTCAGTTCGTAATATTTGGATATTGTCTTCGTTTCAAATAATGAGCAGCACATTGAAATGATTGTTTAGTCCTTAAATTGGAAAGCAATGTTGTATCGAGTTCTTTTATGTTTAAATATTCTTATATTATAGTTTTAGACGAAGTTCTTCGTATTGAATTTTTTATTATATTCAAGGTTTTACTGTAAAAAAAAATGTCCGAAAAATGGAATTGAGATTGATTGGTAACAACTTTTTTCTTTTTATGAGGTACAATCTATCTAAAAATATGACAAATTTTTGCTTTTTGTAATGTTTGCCGTTGAATTCCTTTACATATTGAATGGTGCAATGAAATGATAGATTAGTTCTTAAATTAAAAAACAAGGATGAATTTATTCTCAATAAGTTTAAATATTCTTACAATAATTTAAGTTTTTGACAAAATCCTTTCTATTGCTTTTTTGATTGTATACAAGCGATAAATAGTAATAAAAGTTGAGAAATGCAATTGCAATAGTTTTCTATGAAACAGAAGGATTTTAAACTTCTATTTCTAAAATGGATGATTTATTTTTCTTTGTTTCCTCTCAAATTATTTTACATAAAAATAATTTAAAATCAAGGATGTTATTGCAAAATTTGTTTCTATTTACATTCAATTCTATGTATATTTATCTTGATATCCAATATAAAAATCACGAGAAACTAGAATTTTATTATATGCATGAATGTTATCCAATTAATTTCAAAAATATAGTTATCTCATATTTAATGTTTGTATGTATTTCATCTAATTAAAGTACTTTCACGTTAGGCGGGCGCAAGCAAAAAATCGCCAAAGAAATTTGGCGGAATTCTAGATTATTTGTTGATTTTTCCTTTTAAAATCGCTGCAAGAAATTTGGCGAAATTCCATATTATTTGGCGATTTTTCGCTTGCGCTTGACTAAGGGAAAAGTACTCCAATTAACTTCAAAATATAGTTATTTTAAATTTAATTGAGTTATACAGCAAATATTGCATTTTCCTCAATAGTATCAGAGATGTATGTTTTGAATACTAAGAAGAAATTGAACTGCATCTTTAATAAGACCTAAGAGTAATAAAATCTTTTAACTTATTATGATTACTAAGATACGAATATTTTTGAAAATCAACATTTTAACTAAATCCTATATTTATGAAAAGACAGTTAATTATCGCTAAGAGCAGTCTTCAACGACAGCCGGGGCTCTTATTTTCTTAACTTCAGACGGACAAAAATTTAAAACATATTTTGTTAAAGAAATCGATTTACATTTATGGACGCTGAAAGGATTGAAAGTAAGCGGAAAACGTTTTTATGAAAAAATATTGTTTAATCTTTAAGCACAAAACTTGTTAAGAATTCTGAAATGTTGTTCAGCCAAGGGAGATTCAAAATTTCCGAGGAAGATTGCGCAGAACGTTTTCTTGACTACCTCATTATAAACTTAAATCTAGAGTATCGAAATTTCTTAAGGAAAATTTTTGTGTTTATTTTTGCCTTCCGAAATATATAAATTACTTTAAGTTTAATATAAGAATTAAGTGGAGATTTAGAGAAAATATTCCTATACAATGGAATATTTGCTTTTCTAGGTTTATAAGTGAAAGCCTTTAAATCAAAAATGTAGAATCAAATAAAAGTTTGTGAGAAATTTTAGAACGAATAAAAAAATCATAATAAAATCTATTGATAGAGGAAAAAATAATTTTACAATGATCATGTGTTTATTCCTTAATTTTACTTTACATGATTTTGATTATTTTGTGAAATAAATCTGGGTGATATAAATGCTCTAAATTAAAGGAATTTTTTTAAAAAAAATCCTAGTATAAAAATATAATGCAAAATAGAAATTTAAAAAAAAACAGAGTACTTTCCCATTAGCCAGGTGCAAGCGAAAATTGCCAAATAATGTAAAATTCCGCCAATGGCAATATGACGAAAAATTGCCAAATAATATAGAATTCCGTTGATTGACCATTTATTCTGACCTTGGTTTATTTAGGGCATAGTATTATAGTTTTTTTAATTAGCTATTTTATCTGTATAGAATTTCAGAATTGGAACTATGAACCGATAATAAAATACTGGATATTTGTCGGTTGTAGTGGCAACCAAAAATTGCCAAGAAAAAATTTCACCAATTTGGCGATTTTAATCGTTAAACTATGTTAAATATGCCATCATGTACCCCCGGTGCCTACAACACTAAGTTATCTAGCCAGTTAGATGAGTATAAGATGGAAGGAAGAAAAAAAGGAGAAAAACATTATCAAAAGAAAGAGGCGACAAACCATCCAGAGAGAATCCCATCGGTGTCAGATCCTACATGGACTGTATTCAATTTTTGTTCAAGTGATAACTGATTCTCAAGTTCAAAATTTTTCATAATGCACTTGAGTATATTTTTGTAATTTGAAAACAATTTTAAATTTCGTAACGCTATTTGGTCAAAGTTTTTGCCCAAGTTTTACCGAAGATTGCTCTAAATGGAATAGTTTGAGCAGCGACTAACCTTTCAGCAGGCAACAACAAAATTTTGAAAAATCTTATGCGGCGCGATGTTGTAAATAATCATGTCATTATTTAACTTTTATCAATTTAATTGAGTGCCTTTGTTGCAATATTTTTTCTTTAACTTTTTTGTGTATTGTATAACTTTATTGTATAAAAATTATTGTTGTATACTTAGACCATTGCTGTTATGTTTGACTAACAGATACTTTTCCGTTAGCCGGGCCCACTGAAAAATCGCCAAATAATGCATAATTCCACTTCCTAAAGTTTGATGAAAAATCGCTAATGTAGAATTCCATTGACTGTTTTGTCATTTACTTCGCTTGGCGACTCGGCTCACGTCTTATTCACAATTGGCGACATTTGCGGCTGACTTACGGAAAAGTACCGATTAACAAAATATTTCCAGAAAAGTTGTAGTGTTTACGTTGAAGTGGTTTGATAGCTGTTACTCCACTTGATACATTTATTGTTCTCCTAAGAGGGCTTTGGAAATTATGCCGATTTCCAATTTTGAGTATCGATAAGTATCGTTTGCGTCTTTCTACTAGATAAGGTTGCTTTTGATGACGTCATCGTGTACCCCTGTTTAGCTTTTGGTTTATTTTATCTTTATCTCTTGGTGGCTTAAAATCGCTGTAAGAACGTTGACGGAATTCCACATTATTTTACGATTTTTCGCATGCACCCGAAATAGTACCGAGTTTTGAAGTGGTTTTAGTGGAAAAAATCGTTGGCAAATGTGTTTCTTAAATCTTTAAAACTTTCTGAAAACAAAATGATTTCTTTAAAATTTACATTTGAATAACAAATTTGATATAAATGCATTCTCAAATTTAATTACTTTTTCATTTTCATAACTAAAAAATAGGTATGTAAGAATAATTTTGAAAAAAAAATGTGAATGTTATTTTTTTAAAAGTTAGTTTCCAACAAATATTCTTCAGCTTGCATGCTGGATGCTTTTATTGAATTCGTATTTTCTAATTAATTTAAAGAGAAAAAAATCTCTGCTAAAATTAAAAAGACTTTCAACAATTTTAACAAAGTACCAACTTCAAAGATATTTTCAAATTTAAATTGTGAAAAAATCTTGAAGATGCAATTATCAGTGATTTAAAATGCATAGTTAATCACAAATTTCTTTAAATTAAAAAATAAAAACATTTATATTGTAAAATCTATTGGAATAGCGTTTTATAAATTTGTTTAAACTTGTAGTGGATAACATTTGATGTTAACACATTTTTGATGTTTTTTCGAATATTAATGCATTTATTTTTTATTAATTAATTAAAAACCAACTTTCTCGTCTTTATAATAGTTCGTTATAGTAGGTATAATTGTTAGGTTGGGATAGCCTGATTGGTAAGGCGTTGGATTCGCATCCCTTC